>NQII01002340.1:81600-360897 GCA_002778355.1 Clitarchus hookeri
ACAACCGAGGGCCGGTCAAAAATCCCCTCAATATGGTTTGATACACAGGTCGAAAAAAACGGGCTGCGGCACCAATTTCCCCGATTTTGGTTTGGATACGCAAACCCCTACTTTTCGATCACGTTTGTTTTTTTACGTGGATACACAAAGGAAAACTTTTAGTCGAATCCGGGTCTTTATGGGTGAGTTGAATACGTAAGGGGAAATTCCTCAACTGCTTTGGCTTTCTCCGGGTCGCAATTCAATATGAAATGTGCGACTTTTTAGGTCAACCTTGTCGTATCGTTGGATATGAAAAGTGATTTTTTGAGTAGTTTGGTTACGCAATACGAAATAATCGCTGTTTCTTACATACTTACTCAACAGGGCACCACAATTTAAATTTGAATTTTCATAAAAAAAAAAAATTAAAAAAAAAATGATTTCATAAAAGTAGTAGCAAAAAAATCATGGTGTGGGCTATACACAGGTATATACTGTATTGTCTTACATAAATATTTTCTATTTTTCTATTTTAATTAACCTCATAATTTTATCTGCAAGAATATCAGTATGCAACATATTTACTTAACAAATGTAAAACAGAAAATGACTAATAACTATCAAAACAGCATGACACTAGAAAAATTTACACACTTAACCCAGTATAAATTTGACTTGTTTATTTTGTGTCACTGTACAGCAGTCTTTCACAATTAAATTACTATTTTGCTGTTACATAAACCGTGTTGTGTGCTTGTTGCAGTATTGTAACTCCAATACAACTAGGGAAGGTACTAATATAACACTCGTACTGCCGCCTGGCAGTTACTTAATCAACATTTACACTAGAGCATTTCATATATATACAGGATTAGTAAGCTCTGCACACCGTAAAGATACGTAAACGAATTTGTATTATGAAGATAAAATGTTTCTATCCAAAAATAATACCTAACTAACAATTCTTTGATTTCATTAAAAGCAAAGAAAGTGATTGATTAATTAATTAGTCACAGGTAGTCCAGCACTAACCATTACCAAAATAAATAAATAAACCACACACAAGAATAAAACTTGATTAAATCTGTATAAATCATTGAATTTCAGTTTGTACTTCTACAATAGGCATATTTATGAGAAATTCATTTGTAATCTCAGCATCACTGAGAGCAAAATCTGTTATGTGATCCATCTCTAGCACTAATTCATCTCCGTGATCTTTGTTTGTTGGAGGCAAATTGTCTCGGATGTGAGTTTTCGTGTGCTTTAACATATCTCCCTTCTGGGCAAAGCAGCGATTACACATGGGACAAACATGCGGCTTTTCTCCAGTGTGGGTACGCTTATGGACGATGAGCGACTGTAAGCGTTTGAATCTCCGCTCACAAAATGGACAAGGATATGGGAACTCGTCACGGTGCAAACCCATATGCTGTTTCAGGGTGTAAGGACTACGGAATGATTTGTTACACACTCCGCNGGGAACTCGTCACGGTGCAAACCCATATGCTGTTTCAGGGTGTAAGGACTACGGAATGATTTGTTACACACTCCGCAAACATACGGACGCTCCCCCGTGTGAATACGCATGTGAACACGATACGGCTCGATGGCAACAAACCTCTTACCACAAGTTTCACAGTCGAAAGGTTTCTTCTCCCCCGTGTGTTTTGCGATGTGATACTTCAGCGTAAGCTCTGAACGCATTTTCTTCCCACAAACAGTACATTCATATAATGAATCTAGTTTCGATTTGTCAGATTCTTCCTTCAGCAAATGACGCTTCTTGTGTTGGTTAAGGTTACCGAGCCGGTTGAAGCACGACCCACACACTTCACACTTGTAAGGCTTCACTCCGGAATGACTTAATTTGTGCTGCTTCACAAGTGCCCTGCTGTAGAATGCTCGGTTGCAAACATCGCACTGAAATTTTTTTTCCGCAGAATGCATCATCATATGCTTTGACAAAGACACGTTGTCTTTGAACTTCTTACCGCAGGATTCGCATGTACAAGGACGCTCACTGGAATGTGTGCGCAGGTGAACCTTTAAGCTTTGAGTATTTGATAAAACTTTGCCACATAAATAGCACAACACACATCTATTTTGAGAATGGATTCGCTTGTGTCTCCAAAGAGAATGTCTAGAGTTAAAAACTTTATCACATATAGCGCAAGCTATAACCTGAGACGTAGCATGAAGACGCTTGTGTCTACGCAATTCTTTCTTGAAATGAAATTTTGCATCGCAAAGCAAACAAGAATATGGCTTCTCATTTGTGTGTAGTCGAAGGTGAGCTAACAGTTGACTCCTAACAGTATAATGGACACCACAGTACAAACAAACACTATCTTTAGGAGCATGGCATTCACGTATGTGTCTTTTCAGAGGTCGCTGACCAACAAAATCTTGTCCACACTGTTTACAAGTGGCCCTTTCTCGTCTGTACTTTTTACACACTATTTGTTTTCCTACACTAATACCATTTTTTGCACAATTCAAGTCACTCACATTATTTGTAATTTTTATACTTGCTTCACCAACATGTTCAGAGATTTCATGGAACAATAACTTGCTCTTATCAGAGAAATGTAAGCAGCATTTTGAACACTGATAGATCTTTGATTCTAAAGCTGACTCGGAAGCAGTTGTACACATATCCTCACCACGCGAGTTTGATTCTACAAGGAGACTGTCGTGCTGAAGATGGACACTTACAAACTGCACCAAGTCTCCATTTAAATAGCTTTCACTTCCATCTACACTTGGACTTAAACAGTCTTCGACAACTTGGCAATCCAACTCATCTTTAGACATGACTTCAAACTCTCCACCATTAAAAACATTTTCATCAACATGCTTTGCCTCCAGTTCTTTAGGTTTGTTTTTCTTTCGTATCATATACACTTTCTTACAGCTTCCAACCGCAGGTAACCTGGAAGCAGAGAGAAAAAAAGAAATCAAATTGTATTCATATGAAAAATATGCAATATGTATTGACACTACCTGCTTGGTTTTGACAACATCTGTAGCTTAAATTTGGATAATATCAACTAAGGCGGTGTTATACAGTGGAACTGTGCTGTAACCAATATGGGCTATGAAGACACATTTGCTACAGAGATAATTTTTTTATGCACCACCAAGTTCTATATTAAATATGTTGCTAATAAACTTGTTTTAAACTAATCTCTTTTGGTGTTCTTGCTCACTATAACAATTTAGTATTACGCTTTCTTAGAGTTGGAACATGTGTAAATGTTTTCTTCNTTTTGGTGTTCTTGCTCACTATAACAATTTAGTATTACGCTTTCTTAGAGTTGGAACATGTGTAAATGTTTTCTTCTTATAATTTGCTTACAAGCTCCGTAGGGAATGTAACTTTACTGAACACAAAGGGATGTGGAATCCTTTACTTCCCCTCTTCATCTTGGTTTCCTATTGCTCTGGAGGAAACCCCCGAGGGGGTGGGGGGGGAGGTATTGATTGCAAAAGTAGCTGGAAGTAGAGAGGTAGCGATAGAAAGAAACAGAGATACTGCAAAGGAGAGAGAAGCACTGACCACAGGAGCAGTTGGTAGAGGGGTGGTAGTGAAAAAGGAAGGAGGGATGCCCACTGCACAAGTTAAACAGAGATGTGTGGCAATGGAAAGAGAAAGCAAATTTTACACTTTGCAGTGGGTTCATCTTCCGCAGGGTACCATAGCCTTCAACCTTCAACAATGTTTAAGTTTCAAATGATGACANTGTGTGGCAATGGAAAGAGAAAGCAAATTTTACACTTTGCAGTGGGTTCATCTTCCGCAGGGTACCATAGCCTTCAGCCTTCAACAATGTTTAAGTTTCAAATGATGAAAAAAAAAAAAGAGGTGCTGTTATTCTTGAAAATAAAATAGCTGGCAATTACACAGATCCTATTTTGACAATAGAAATAAAAGCGAAATAACACCCAAATTCAAGTTAATACACAGTCAAAACAGAAATTCAAGTCAATACACCACATATTACCAAACTTTAAGTTAAAACACTAAATTAAAAGATACATCAGAAATAAATAATTTTACCTATAAAAAAAACACAATTTTAACAACTCAACTCTAAATTTGTGAGCTATGTGCTAGTAAAAATTATATAATTTTTAACTCAAAGATTTTTTCAACATATTGGTGATGGTGTATATATATATGTATGTATTATATATATACACACACACACACATAAGCACAAAGTAAACTCCTGATTTTCTGGGGTAATGACTGGCTAAGGGTTCACGGATAACTGATATTCACAGTTAAAGCAAAGGACGAAAAAAAATGTTTACTTTACATACTGTATACATACGTTGTGTAAACAAATAATAAAGTCATATAGGAGATCAATTTTTTGACAGCCAGTGTATGGCAACATGTCATACATGATATTATCATCATCACATACACAAAATCCTGTATCAGCTGATGCGTGAACAATTGTAAGAGAATTCCATGTTGGCTATTTTGACAGCTTACAGTTGCACAACAGACATCGAAGAAATACAAGGGCAGGAAGGAGATCAGACATAATGTTTACGTATTTTATTTTATATTGTCACAAAACAGCTGTTATTAGTGAAACAAATTAAACTATGATCTAGAATCATGTGTAGGTCTTTAAACTAAATGGAATTTAAACCGTATGCAAGTTGAGATTTGCTTATCTCTTCTTTATAGGCTGTGGCTTAGTGCTTGCTAACATCACCACGTGCAGGCTTCTTATTGAGGACGCACATCTGTCGCAGAGCATTTTTTAAATATTTCTATAATAATTTTACGCAATATATTTCAAACCAGAGCTGTTTTGAGCCGGCATGAGATGAAAAATTTACTTTTAAAAGGGCATGATAGATATACATTTTGCAAAACAGCAGCGAAACAGACGATTGTGCTGCCATCTGTTGGCCAGTGCGTGCAGCTCGCTTCAGAAGACATGCCCCATGAAATGACTAGCTTTTCATGTGTAAAATACAAATGTACAAACAAATTCCCAGAGTTTTACATTTTCCGTAAGCTCTATAAATATGTTAACGTAACATATTTCCATGCAAAGCGATTCTGCTTGCTAATAATTTGGATTCAGCCTGCAATCNCCCCCCCCCCACTCTCATCATACTTCAGCAACAAAGCGAAAATAAATGTTATTTATTTATTAAAACCACACGTCGTTTTGTGATGGAATAATTTTTGCAGCAAATAATATTATGTTAATGTGATATTTTGTCATCCAGTTGCACTCGGTACAACTGTTTATTTATAAATAGCCTCTGTGCATGTACAAAGTACTGTATCAACCAGATCTCGCCTTCTTGACAGACAGAAGGCACTTTTAATTGCGAAATACTTTATTATTATGAATCAAAATGTGCTGTTAATTTCCCCAAATTCCTAATACTTTCAAGTCGAGTACCGCATCACTCGACTGCGGCATGGAAATTAACAGCGCATGCATGGGTTATTAATAGCAGTGGTGCACGACTCGTGGCAGCTATTCAATATCTTACTTTGAACTGGTGACTCCACAGTTAAGCCGCTACCTTAATAAGCCATCCCCGGTAAAAAGGGAGTTGACTGCATAAGGTTGTTGGCATCTACGTTGAGTGGATCAGATGCTGTGTAGATGTGGCTAAAATTATATTCTAATAACCAAGACTGGCAAAATTAAAAAAGTAAATATAATAATAATAATTAATTTAATTTCAATGAAAGATTTTTTTGNTTTTTTTCAATAAATTCATATTCAAAATAGTCTTGCGAGATAATAAACAAGTTAAAATTTACATTCTCTGAAACATGCCTCACAAAAAAATACAACCATAAAATGTAATTTTTTCTTTTCGTTCAAATACATAGACGTTCACTCTTGTTTAAGTAGTTATATAAATGTTAGGTATTAAAAATGTTGGCATGAACATGTGTGCAAGCATACACTACTGTTAACTATACTCAGAACACATAAAAATTAAAGCAAACACATCAAAATATTAATTTTTTAAAATTAAGTTGAGCTAAAATCTTTTCCAACAATCACTTATTGTAGTAACCTGAAGTCATCGCAACTAAATTTGGCAAGTATGTATGGATGCACACATACTAAATCTTTTATGCCAATAAAGATGAAATCTACAATTTTTGATAACAAAATTTTGATTAAAGTAACATCATAAAATCTTGGCTCTACAGATGAGAGATGAAAAAAAAAAAAATAGTTTTTCTTAACTAGCAGTGATTACCGGTTATTAAACTACAATTGTCGCATGTGGAAAATACTGCTGTCGTGTGTTATGTTGTATTTCACGGTCAACTTGTCAGCTCGTGTTTCATGTGTAAAACACAAATATACAAACGAATTCCCAGAAATTTATATTTTCTGTGAGCTCTATATATATTTTTAATGTAGCATATTTCCGTGTGCAGCAATTCTGCTTGCTAATAATTTTCATTCAGTCTGTAATCACCAAGCTTTTCTGAGACCGGCTCACCATTTTGCATTTTGTGTTTCGTGTCCCCTCCCAATTCAGCAATAAAGCGAAAATAAATGTTATTTATGTTAATGTGATATACTGTCATCCAGTCGCACTCAGCACCGCCGTTAATTTATAAATAGCCTCGTCGCCTGTACAAACTGTAAACTGCTCGATCTCACCGTAGCAGCTTGGTGACACATNGTTAATTTATAAATAGCCTCGTCGCCTGTACAAACTGTAAACTGCTCGATCTCACCGTAGCAGCTTGGTGACACATCTCATCAACGTCCGTCATTAAAAAGGAAACATGTTTTGACAGTCAGGTGGAAACCACAGGGCGGTGGAAGGATACATAGCATGTTTGTTTACAGGTTACTACTTCTACACAATCTGTCAAAATAAGGAATTCTTATATGAAATAGACTACACAACCTGTATACACTCATTTGAACGGGTACGTATCGTACGTGTACGAGCTGTGTAACATCCTTCAAAGTATTCTCTGAGGTTGTCGNTTAATTTATAAATAGCCTCGTCGCCTGTACAAACTGTAAACTGCTCGATCTCACCGTAGCAGCTTGGTGACACATTTTCAGGTAGGTAGGTAGGCTTAACATCTCATCAACGTCCGTCATTAAAAAGGAAACATGTTTTGACAGTCAGGTGGAAACCACAGGGCGGTGGAAGGATACATAGCATGTTTGTTTACAGGTTACTACTTCTACACAATCTGTCAAAATAAGGAATTCTTATATGAAATAGACTACACAACCTGTACACACTCATTTGAACGGGTACGTATCGTACGTGTACGAGCTGTGTAACATCCTTCAAAGTATTCTCTGAGGTTGTCGGCAGTTCGTTGCTAGCGATGAGGCAGACATCGTCACAGCATTTCGACGAGAGGTGGCGCACATTGACGGGTCTCATGCAGCCGATGGTATTTCCCGTCTGCCTCATCGCTGGCAACGAACCGTGGACAACTTCGGTGACTACTTTTAAGGATGCTAAAAAGATTGTACATGTATATGTACCCCTTCAAATGAGTTTATACAGTTGGTACGAGAATATATCAACTAAACGGTGATTTAAAGCAGCCATGTTTGTCTTTGTTCCTTGCCTGACATTCTTGCAACCATACCCCATGTGGTGTAATCTTTAAAACATCCATGTCGTACACTTTCAACTGTACATAGTGCATTTCCTGTGTTGAATCATTTTCGGGAGATACACAACAGTTGCCATGACGTCTCAATCCGCCCTCGTATTTTTTGAACGACGACTTACAATCAAGTGCATTATCTCACAATAACAATAAAACAATTTATATATTTAAAAAAAAAAAAAATTACTTTTATATACATAACTTTAACCTTATCAGTAAGCAGACCAGTATATCAATCATCAATAAGTTTGAACGAACATTATTCCACAGGCCATACAAATTTTAAATACTTTTGAATTTCTTATGAGGCAGTCATAAATGCATTTTACCACTCAGCATTGTGCCACCAGCTACATGTGCTACTTACAAGAAATTATTATTACAATGGTTGACGGATGTTATTCTGATGAGACACACTGGCCTGAATCTACTAGAGTTGAGTCAGAGCGTAGCAACACAAGAAATCCGAGTACTCTAGTTCCCACTGCTGAGATGTAACTTGGCCTTCTGTGGCATTAAAGACAAAAATGGTAACTACAGAATACTATTTTTAAAATAGAACGATTGTCAAATTTGTATTGTTATGCAGCCCAAGCTAAATACAAAACTATTCTGCAATTAGTCTCTGGAAAGTGTTCCTTGGAGCCTCTTGTTGTAGAGTGATAAATGTTCTTGGCTTCTGGGTTGCAGCCACACCTCTCTCCTACTTTGCCCCAATGTTTCGGAAGACACTGTACCCTTTACCTTCAAGGCAGAGTAGCAGCAGCAGTGTCGGATCTCTCGGGCCAATCCATGACTGCTTTCCCCCTGGTTGGCTGAGCTAGTTGGCCAATCACGGATGCGTTTGGTTGCCTCTGTCATTTGTTCCAGCTGGTTTTGATGATTTTTTTTTTAAAATGAGTCCAGATATTGCTTAATTTAAATCCAGTGTCCCTCTTAATGTAGGCTGGGTGTTTAGATATTGCAATGCCTCTCGGATATATCTTTCCTTGCAGTTGGGAATGTTGGCTATTGTTGTTATACCTGACAAATTAAATACTGTGTATGGCTGCAACTGAGTGTTCTGCTGTTGCTCACCAAAGATGTTCTTGTTTGGAGTCCTTGATATGTTCTTTAATGCTGGTGACGTCTCCTACCAGTATGTCCTATGTGTACCTTGCCATGAGCAGGGAATTCTGTATACGTCAGATAGTCTTCTGTTGGAGCCCTACTGTCTTTTAATGAAATCAAAAATAGCTTTGTTATGAAGCTTTTTGGTGTTCTTTTGGCCTGAAGGTGGCTTCATAAATTTATTTATTTTTATTTTCATTTTGGAGTAGCCATTTACTTGAAGGACAGTTTCTAGGGGTTTCATTTTTTCCTCAAGGGCGGCCTCCTCACAAATAGTTTGGCTCTGTTTATATTGGTGACAAATTGACTGTTCTGTTATGGTGGGTGGTTTGAATTTGCCTGTAGACATCTATCCGTGCGTTGACTTGCCATAAACCTGATGACCCATGTAGATGTCTTCCTCACTTGTTACTAGTAAATACAGAAAAGGCAGTTTCCCATATTTTTTCACTTCAATTGCAAACTGGATGTTTGAGTGGATACTGTTCAGATGTTCTAGGAAATCTTACAGTTTCTGCAGTCCATGACTCCAGATGGCAAAGGTGTCATTATAACTGTACCAGCACTTTGGTTTGTACTGGCCGGTACTAAGATGACTTTAAAGTTTGCCATGAAGGTGTTGTCTAAGAGAAGAGAAAGTGGTGATCTCATGACTGCCCCTTCTTTTTGCACACAGGTCTGTCCTCTGAATGAAAAGGAGGAAGATAGTGTTCAATGAATTTCACGATGCTTCTGCTGAGGTTTTCTTCTCCAAGATGACGAGAGAATTTGGAGGGCTTCTTGAACAGGTGCCTTTGTGAAGAGGGACACTACATCGAAGCTGACTAAAATGCCTTTAGGTTGACGAGAGAGTTGTTGGAGGATTTCAAAGAAACGAGATCAATTTTGTCTATGTGAAGCTGGAGTGGGAATGATTAGTTGACTTGTTCTGTTCACATATTTGGCAAGCGCATGGGTCAGGGAGTCTACAGCACTAACTATCAGTTAAAGAGATATCACTTTGTAAGTCCATAACATGTAGAGGTCTGGTATCCTTGGCAACGAGGTGTTTCTGAGCTTCTTCCCGTACACTTGACTTGGCGATTAGTTTCTTTGTGGTCGTCTCTACTTCTTTAAGAGAGCTGTGGCTGGTTTTTGAATATGTTGAATCCTCAAGGAGTTATGAATCTTGTCTTCATTGTCTGTGGAGTTCATAAGTGCTCTAGCATTCCATTCGTCTGTCTTTAGGATCGCTATCTCATTATTGATGCGTAGCTGTTTCAAAACTCTTATTTCATCACAAATGAACATGTTGAGACTAGTGTTCAAGTATCTTTTGTCTTGCAATATTCACAGTAATCCTAAGAACAGTATACCTTGTGGTTCCCGGCTAAGGTTCTGAATGCGTTCCTCAGCAGTGATGATGCTGATTTTTGGGACATCTGAGGTTACTTCCTGGCCACTGTAACTTCTTCCTGACTCCAGAATTTACTTTTCTCTCCATGATTTTCATGCTGCTGTCTGAGCGTTTAGCCATTGTTCGAGGAAAAGGGAGGGTTCGAGTTGTTTTGCAAGAAGCACCTGGCTTTGTGACTTTCTTTCTGGAAGTGTTTTCTCCAAAGAGTACAGACAGTGCAGGACTGTTGGAGGCTGGCAATTGTACAATTGAAATGAAAAATATTTATAGAAAGTTTACAAAATGACTGGTTCTGAGAAAAAGAGTCACGATTTACATAAAAGCACTTAAAATCATTTACTATAGCAATGCTTACCTCAAAACAAAATTACATGAGCATTTCCACTGAGGAAGATTTCACTTTAGTTATTCAGGTTACATGAATTTCTAAACTTTCACTGTTTTGGTGGCCGTCATTTCACCTCAATGAGAACTGTTCAGTTATGCTAAACAAATGGTACACAGTAATTTAAAACATGTTTTTAACTAAATAACAACGAACCACGAAACATAAGTGAATAAAATACTCACTCGTTTTCTTCGCTGCTTTCAGTAAGCACATAACTGCCGTCCCCTGTTAAAGACAATATGTTGTTATCATTTCTATCATCTTCCTTTTCATCATTAATCTGCAAAAATATATTAAATTTACAAAAATTTTCTTATAGGAAAATTTTTTTCATTGTTTTCATTTTTTTTATAACTAAATATATTACTGTTCTTATATTTTCATAAAAGTTGTACTTAATTAAACACACATTTATAAAAACATTCTTCATACACCCAGATACATGAAAATAGAGTCA
Source organism: Clitarchus hookeri (assembly GCA_002778355.1). Lineage (NCBI taxonomy): Eukaryota > Metazoa > Arthropoda > Insecta > Phasmatodea > Phasmatidae > Clitarchus > Clitarchus hookeri. Next base: position 92,597 of record NQII01002340.1, read on the forward strand.
ACTCCGGATAACCTGCTTTGTGGCTTAACTATTCCATACTTGGAAAGAAAAAATGTGTATTATTTCCCTGTTGGCATACAAAACTGCTTGGAAAAGTAGGAGCGAATGGACCATGTTATGTTTATGTTTTCTGAGGCAAGTTTATAGCATAGCAAGTTCAGTTGTGGCGCAAATCTGTGAGCTGATAAAACCACAAAACTAGTTGGTACTGGCCAGTCTGGCAACTTGGCTAAAGTGCACCACACTTATGAACATCAGTTTCGATGCGACTAAGTAAATTTACTACCAGATAATATCTATCATTTAAAAGGAATACAATTTTAATAATTGACACTCAAAAGAATACATAAACTGCAAGCTCACGGATATTGACTGCAGGAAGTATAAAAGAGAAACTAATAAAGCAAATGGCTCATTTTAGTATATTTTTGTGGGCAATCTACAAGAGTAATGACACAGATGACAGCAGGCAGTGTTTGTTTTAGTTATAGATAAAAGACTTGATTGTAAAAGAGGAACATTTAAAAACAGTAACTTTGAAAGAGAGTACTAGAGTAAATTTAATTTCCTCATCTTTAGAAGACATTAGGAAGTCTGCAATGAACAAAATTTTTCATCACACTTAAATTTAGAGCAGAGNATTTCCTCATCTTTAGAAGACATTAGGAAGTCTGCAATGAACAAAATTTTTCATCACACTTAAATTTAGAGCAGAGGTGCTGAGTCCGAGGAGAAGAAGAATGGGGGTGGGCGGTTACCCCCTACTTTCCAGCTAGCAGGGGCAATGCCCCCCCGAGTTGATAGGCTACTACTTCAGTTTGTAAAAATTTTTTATAAATTATGGTACACTGCTTGCCTCATTCTTTTATAAATATTTTGTTTAAAACCTTGACCTGCATCAAAACAAAGTGTGACCCCCTAAGAAGTTACCAGTTACCCACTTGAGAAGTTTCCTGCTTAAATAATTCATTAATTTTACATCTTATCTACATACACATGCATAATTCAACCCTTATAATAAGTTCTCCTGGTTAGTAAGTATAATTATCTTCATTCCCTTCAGAATTCACGATAATAAAGATTGCATTCAATGTTTTAAATTGAAAAATTTTTAAATCAAAGAGTTGTGTATTTGCAAGTTCTGGCNGATAATAAAGATTGCATTCAATGTTTTAAATTGAAAAATTTTTAAATCAAAGAGTTGTGTATTTGCAAGTTCTGGCGAACTGATTTAAGTTTTCATGGGTTAACATCACACATCACCTAAAATCACTAAATCTGCTGTTTCAGGAAAAGAACAAAAATGTCACTCAATTACACGACCATGTTTGTATCTTTCAAACACAGTTCTGGGTGTGGGAAAAATCAAAACATAAGAAGAAATTTGTTTACTTCCCCAACAATAACAATTACCATAGAAAACTATGAAGATCCGTTCCACATCAGATATTATGTAATTAACTTGAAATGAACTGAATGAAATTTGAGGAATTTTAACAGTGAAAATCTTTTGTTTGTTTTCTGCTCCACAAACATTAAAAGCCACAAAAACAAAATCCAGCTTGAAGTTACTTATTTTAACTGTAATGAAATCCTTCAAGAGATTAAAAAATATTGTTACCACAATTTTACAAAAATTATTTAGGTGAAAAATATTCTTTAAAAATTAATGCTTAAGATGCTGTATTTACTCAATTACAAACCACACATTTTCCAAAAATTCTTTCGAAAAACAAGGGTGCATNAATGCTTAAGATGCTGTATTTACTCAATTACAAACCACACATTTTCCAAAAATTCTTTCGAAAAACAAGGGTGCAGCATCATTTTTTGGTCGGAAAAATATTTACAGTGCAACTGTACTAGTTGTTTTAATAATAATTTTTAGTTGGTATGGCTATGCCATTCATAGTATTTATCTTAATAAATTAAAATATTAATTTTCCAATTTTTAAAATTAGTTTANATGAACATGTTGAGACTAGTGTTCAAGTATCTTTTGTCTTGCAATATTCACAGTAATCCTAAGAACAGTATACCTCGTGGTTCCCGGCTAAGGTTCTGAATGCGTTCCTCAGCAGTGATGATGCTGATTTTTGGGACATCTGAGGTTACTTCCTGGCCACTGTAACTTCTTCCTGACTCCAGAATTTACTTTTCTCTCCATGATTCTCATGCTGCTGTCTGAGCGTTTAGCCATTGTTCGAGGAAAAGGGAGGGTTCGAGTTGTTTTGCAAGAAGCACCTGGCTTTGTGACTTTCTTTCTGGAAGTGTTTTCTCCAAAGAGTACAGACAGTGCAGGACTGTTGGAGGCTGGCAATTGTACAATTGAAATGAAAAATATTTATAGAAAGTTTACAAAATGACTGGTTCTGAGAAAAAGAGTCACGATTTACATAAAAGCACTTAAAATCATTTACTATAGCAATGCTTACCTCAAAACAAAATTACATGAGCATTTCCACTGAGGAAGATTTCACTTTAGTTATTCAGGTTACATGAATTTCTAAACTTTCACTGTTTTGGTGGCCGTCATTTCACCTCAATGAGAACTGTTCAGTTATGCTAAACAAATGGTACACAGTAATTTAAAACATGTTTTTAACTAAATAACAACGAACCACGAAACATAAGTGAATAAAATACTCACTCGTTTTCTTCGCTGCTTTCAGTAAGCACATAACTGCCGTCCCCTGTTAAAGACAATATGTTGTTATCATTTTTATCATCTTCCTTTTCATCATTAATCTGCAAAAATATATTAAATTTACAAAAATTTTCTTATAGGAAATTTTTTTTTATTGTTTTCATTTTTTTATAACTAAATATATTACTGTTCTTATATTTTCATAAAAGTTGCATTTAATTAAACACACATTTATAAAAACATTCTTCATACACCCAGATACATGAAAATAGAGTCAACTCCGGATAACCTGCTTTGTGGCTTAACTATTGCATACTTGGAAAGATCAAAATACGTATTATTTTTTGAAGTTACGTAAAGGGTTATGTATTCAAATGTCCCTGTTGGCATACAAAACTGCTTGGAAAAGTAGGAGCGAATGGACCATGTTATGTTTATGTTTTCTGAGGCAAGTTTATAGCATAGCGAGTTCAGTTGTGGCGCAAATCTGTGAGCTGATAAAACCACAAAACTAGTTGGTACTGGCCAGTCTGGCAACTTGGCTAAAGTGCACCACACTTATGAACATCAGTTTCGATGCGATTAAGTAAATTTACTACCAGATAATATCTATCAATCAAAAGGAATACAATTTTAATAATTGACACTCAAAAGAATACATAAACTGCAAGCTCACGGATATTGACTGCAGGAAGTATAAAAGAGAAACTAATAAAGCAAATGGCTCATTTTACCATATTTTTGTGGGCAATCTACAAGAGTAATGACACAGATGACAGCAGGCAGTGTTTGTTTTAGTTATAGATAAGACTTGATTGTAAAAGAGGAACATTTAAAAACAGTAACTTTGAAAGAGAGTACTAGAGTAAATTTAATTTCCTCATCTTTAGAAGACATTAGGAAGTCTGCAATGAACAAAATTTTTCATCACACTTAAATTTAGAGCAGAGGTGCTGAGTCCGAGGAGAAGAAGAATGGGGGTGGGCGGTTACCCCCTACTTTCCAGCTAGCAGGGGCAATGCCCCCCCGGGTTGATAGGCTACTACTTCAGTTTGTAAAAATTTTTTTATAAATTATGGTACACTGCTTGCCTCATTCTTTTATAAATATTTTGTTTAAAACCTTGGCCTACATCAAAACAAAGTGTAACCCCCTAAGAAGTTACCAGTTACCCACTTGAGAAGTTTCCTGCTTAATTAATTAATTAATTAATTTTACATCTTATCTACATACACATGCATAATTCAACCCTTATAATAAGTTCTCCTGGTTAGTAAGTATAATTTTCTTCATTCCCTTCAGAATTCATGATAATAAAGATTGCATTCAATGTTTTAAATTGAAAAATTTTTAAATCAAAGAGTTGTGTATTTGCAAGTTCTGGCGAACTGATTTAAGTTTTCATGGGTTAACATCACACATCACCTAAAATCACTAAATCTGCTGTTTCAGGAAAAGAACAAAAATGTCACTCAATTACACGACCATGTTTGTATCTTTCAAACACAGTTCTGGGTGTGGGAAAAATCAAAACATAAGAAGAAATTTGTTTACTTCCCCAACAATAACAATTACCATAGAAAACTATGAAGATCCGTTCCACATCAGATATTATGTAATTAACTTGAAATGAACTGAATGAAATTTGAGGAATTTTAACAGTGAAAATCTTTTGTTTGTTTTCTGCTCCACAAACATTAAAAGCCACAAAAACAAAATCCAGCTTGAAGTTACTTATTTTAACTGTAATGAAATCCTTCAAGAGATTAAAAAATATTGTTACCACAATTTTACAAAAATTATTTAGGTGAAAAATATTCTTTAAAAATTAATGCTTAAGATGCTGTATTTACTCAATTACAAACCACACATTTTCCAAAAATTCTTTCGAAAAACAAGGGTGCATCATCATTTTTTGGTCGGAAAAATATTTACAGTGCAACTGTACTAGTTGTTTTAATAATAATTTTTAGTTGGTATGGCTATGCCATTCATAGTATTTATCTTAATAAATTAAAATATTAATTTTCCAATTTTTAAAATTAGTTTAAAAAATTTCCATGAAGCCCTGGAAGGAAACGGTTTAAGTAAGGTATGTGTAATACGTGAAACTGGTCACAGAAGTTACTAGTTCTACAGGCAAAATTGTTTGCAAAACAACACATTACATTCATGNATACGTGAAACTGGTCACAGAAGTTACTAGTTCTACAGGCAAATGTGTAATACGTGAAACTGGTCACAGAAGTTACTAGTTCTACAGGCAAATGTGTAATACGTGAAACTGGTCACAGAAGTTACTAGTTCTACAGGCAAAACAACACATTACACTCACGNCATTACATTCATGCTCCATCCACAACATGAAAAACGTCCTCCAGAAAACAATGGAAATTTCTGTGGTAGCTGATTGGGCGGATGTGTCTTTGTGAAAACAGGATCTAGGGCGACGTGGTGTATCTTTACCTGTAATGACCAGTGCTGCTATCTAATGGGGAAACCCAGCAACTGCATGAGGAGTAACAGGGCAGCATCTAGCGGATCACGCGGCAACTACATGCTGAAGAAACAGCACGGCCATCAATCACGCTAAGGTAGAATTTCAATATATACACGGCTTCTTGAAAATAGTTTACAGATTATCTTTAAACGAACAATCCATGAATGACATAGCTTAACATTTTGAATTACAGTTGCAATATTCTTTTTAAAATGCAGCCAATGATACTATAAAATAGAGAGGTCATTTACACTGTGATTCAAGTTTTCAATACAAAAACAATGGCGGTGATTAACCTCCCTACTCTGCATTTCAAACGATTGTGCGTGCATTGGCTATGTCGTATTTGTCGAACGATAGGATTAAAACTAAATACTTTGTTTATAGTGATAGGAAAATGTGTGCATTAATTAGATTTTTGAAACAAACGTGATTCTTTTTACAGAATATAAAAGAAATACAGTGGCTGGGAAGCTATTTGAAATTGATGGATCGGACTTGGGCCGCTGGAGAAAAGCATGCAATTAATTATTTACTTCCAAAAGCATAATTTTCTCTTGTGTAATACACCAGTTTTTCTCTCTCAAAGCTAAACAAAGCCATAGTAGTCGGCCAATAGAACATTTAAAAAGTAAAATGAGAGTTGTAATAAACCAAAACATTTTACCAGATTTTGAACACTTGGTAGGCAATAAGTGATACCAGACTTCCAGCACAATAAAAAGGGTTTTGACAATATATGTCAGTGTCGCCCTATATTAATTACACTCTTGTGTGTAGTCCGTTCTTGCAATTGTGGTATTTACTTCATGCATTGCTTCCGCACCACATTTAATTACTGCATTTTAAGTTCATACTTGAATGACATTTGTACAATATCAATTAAGTATAAAACTTGCAAAATTTTTTTTAATTTGCAGCCAACTACGTTCTCTAGTTTTTGTTGTATGGCCCTCCTAAATCTTGAGTTTGAAATTCCTGACCCAGCCATTTCTTATAAGATTCTCTGGAATTACTCTGCTTATTAATCTGTACACACCTCACGCACTCTGTTGTTAATTAGAAACTGATAAGATCATTTACCATCCCTGCTGCATATTCTGCTACAGACTGCCTTCTTGCTGTTTTAACCAGAAACAAATCTCGCAACTTTTTGTCGGCTGCAAAGAAAGAAGAAACTGTTTCATCACAGTAGTTAAGTTTCTCAATACACAATTCGCAGACGTAATGAGGAAGGCCATCTCCTATTGATACCTGAAAAATAATTTTAAAATATTATTAAACTAAACGTACTATTATTACTAACACCTGAAATAATACACATATTAATATGATAAATTAAGGGTTTGGTATTGCAGAGGTTTAGTAGAAAACATGTGATCCAAAAATGGTTGAATATTTTGAAGTGGTGTCTACACACGAAAAGCATTTAAGAAATGGTTTGTGTCCAAAGACCAGTTTCAAGTTTTCATTTCAATTCCAAGGATTATTTTTTTGGGCATAAAAATGGCTAAATCAGGTGTTTTAATAATCAGTTTTAGCTGATACATTTTTTATGCAGACATTTTAGAAGAGTCAAAGCTTAAAGTCATGTTTAGGTGAGCTTCCAACGAAAATAGGTACTGTATGCTAGTTGAGCGCCTTTTGCATAGAGGNAGCTTAAAGTCATGTTTAGGTGAGCTTCCAACGAAAATAGGTACTGTATGCTAGTTGAGCGCCTTTTGCATAGAGGTGATGAGACAAGTGGTAAGTGAACAAGAGTCTGCTTTCCAGCTCACGTGTTTCGAGGCCTCAAGCGCGCAAAATAGCTACAGGCGGGCGGAACCTTAATGTTCACTAACACTGTAAAACCAGAATTACAAAAACGTTTTACGGCAAAACAATTAATNCCTTAATGTTGACTAACACTGTAAAACCAGAATTACAAAAACGTTTTACGGCGAAACAATTAATTACAAAAAAATTATCAAAGAGTTAGTGCCAACATAAGTGCAACATGTTTGCTTAAAGTAGAGCTGTAGGTCCTGCTACAAACCTAACACTAATGAAAAATAATTGTGATTTCAAGACTTTCTAAGCCGTGAGCGCCTGCCACCACCTAACAGATTACAACCAACCTTCAAGGAATCCACTTTGAGAGTGATAGATTTTGCCTACATTGGCAAGAACCTGCGACCATCTTTCTTTCAACTTTGTTTTACCCCGCCGAATATTTTTCTACAAAATTACTTCCGCCACCGTGGGAGGTCATCAGGGTGCCAGGAGGGAAAGTTACCTCCTGACTTCTTAAATTTCCCGAGATGCGAGTTTTAGTAACATGAATTAGTAATGAACTCTGCGACGCTGTTCTCGTAATCCACCTGGCTCGTTGCATCGCAAACTGTTTCGTGTCTCTGCTGTTTAAAGATTGTGAACTGCATTAACTTGAATTAATCTCGGAACAAATTATACTATGTTTGCAACATTAAAATAAATGTGGTTCGCATAACTGTGTACCATAAACCAAGGTTACTTTTCCCCCGCTGGGATAACTTTGCACCATTTGAATATGTATTTAGGTGACATTTGGACAATAAACAGAGAATTGTAGGTAGGTATTTTAAATTTTCAATGGTATCACCAAATGGCACCGAAAGACATTTTGAGTGGTCCACAGTTACCCCAGCAGGTGCAAATAATCCCAGTTTATGGTACACCTTCTTCATCACTTGACTCTCAATCACTACTTTCTTATGGTTTAGAAAAGTAATCCTCAGTGACAACATGTTATTGGCACCATACACATTTAGTATTTTGGGGCCACGGTGGCTGAGCAGTTAGTCTGCTCGCCTCCCACCAAGGCGAACCAGGTTAAATCCCCAGCCATATTAGTGTTACAAATAATCAAACCTATGTCAAAGTTATAAATAAATATTTTTAACAATGTTAAGATTATCTGAACAATNTTATAAATAAATATTTTTAACAATGTTAAGATTATCTGAACAATAAACAATTTATTGTTAATATCTATAGAACAAATTGTGGCCTGCATGTCACACTACTTCCAGAATGCATGTTTTTCGCTATTGAAATGTTAAAAAAATCAAAAAAAATTGTTTGTATTTAAAGAAAATTAAAAACAGATTGATGTACCATTCAAGAAAAAAATTTGTATAAGTAATTGTTTATTTTTAAACCTACCTTTTCCAAATGCTATGGGCCAAATATTTGCTTAATTCAGCCATGCNGTATAAGTAATTGTTTATTTTTAAACCTACCTTTTCCAAATGCTATGGGCCAAATATTTGCTTAATTCAGCCATGCTAAACATCATTCACAATAAATTAAATTGGTTGCCTGTTTTACAGTTAAATATTGCAAGCTCGTTGATTAGCATAAGTAAATTATATTTCAGAAGTTACAATAATTAACAGGGGTTTAATAAGACAGTTGCGATACACATTCAATATATTTTTTGTTGGATGGAAAACAATATTTCTGGAATGCACATTTTTTTAGCCTTGGCCAATGTGTGCAGGGAAAATATTAAAGCCAATTATACTCACTTTATCATCCATAAATCGGTTTATTTTACGAAGAATGTCAGGTTGTTGACTGGAGAAAATTTCTATAAGCTTTGTGTCTTGAACGAGGCACNTCGGTTTATTTTACGAAGAATGTCAGGTTGTTGACTGGAGAAAATTTCTATAAGCTTTGTGTCTTGAACGAGGCATGCACAAAGCCGACACATCCTGTGACATCCCACAGGCGTCGATTCCTCAGACTCGCATGTCTCTGGGTGCAGGCTCGCTTCTCCTTCGTCAGTCACGTGCTCCCTTTGCTCCGTCGTACCTTCAGCAGATCTGCTCGCTGCAATACTTGGTAAGGTGCAAGACCCTGAAAATTAATGAGGTCGCTGAAATGAGGTCCGTAANCAGATCTGCTCGCTGCAATACTTGGTAAGGTGCAAGACCCTGAAAATTAATGAGGTCGCTGAAATGAGGTCCGTAAAACAAATAAGGTACTGTAAACAGTGGAGTGAAAAGATCTGGGCGACTCTTAACAATGAGGTCTTAGGAGCCAATGAAGGTGAAACGAAGTGGATATGGAGCAGTGCCAGAATGGAAAGGCGGGGAAATGGGAGAACCCCAAGAACCTCTACGACCAGCTGTATGCGTTAATACTATGTTGAGTCATGTACACGTACATAATTTAAATGGATGAGGCAATTATTTTCAAAATGGCTGTCATGTAAATATTTGAGGTTAATTTGANTACACGTACATAATTTAAATGGATGAGGCAATTATTTTCAAAATGGCTGTCATGTAAATATTTGAGGTTAATTTGCTATACCTACCATATTGCTCGACCAATCTCAACCAAACCTGGTACGCTGGAAGTATCTATTATAAGCATAAAATAAACCAATACCATAGCCTCTTTTGTATGCTAGATATCGGCGAGACTAAAACAAAGATTTAGTGTCGTATCTCGAGAAACAATCAAATGATTCTCAACAAATTTTGCACCCAGGTAGTGCCACAGTAGGCCCTGTAAACTTACATTTTTTTTAAGTGAGTCACGCATCTTTTTTGAATATCTATATTAGTATGTTACATCTATTAACAAAATACAAAAATACTTTATATGCTGACAGTATCCATTAGAAGAAACAAATATAAATATAAGAGTCTCTTTTGCCCGCTTTTTAGTAAGATGATGCCAGGTGAGAAAATGGAACTTTTGTGCCCTATCATGGGAACAAGTCAACTAATTGCCACTAAATGTTACTCTCACAGTAGGCCGTGCAAACTTGATTCAAGTGACTACCATACTTGTTTTTAAAAATGATGGCACTGTAAGTATTCCAGGTTAGTAAACCCAGTCTACCAAAACATCAAGACTAATTACAACCGAAGTTGATGTTAATCCTAACTCCGTAATGCAGTTGGATGTACGCCCGCGTACGGTACGATGAATTACATGTATGTGTCCTGGGTAAGGCATGTGTGTATTTGCAATTATCTCACTATTGTTCCATTTGTGTTCCACCTGTGACAAACTATTTCAAGGAGACATCGAGGCTTACCTACCATCTGATATTTTAAAAACTTCATCAAGATTATCAGCATCTATATAGAGGGAAATACGCTCATTAGTTATATCAGTAACTCATTGTTTTTTTTAATGAAACAAATGAGTCCACAACATGTTTACCTATGAAAAGAAAACATATCCCAGATAAGGATGGAATGATACTTTCAAGACCTCGCACACACTATAAATATTAGACGGGAACCCTCTAATATCATTAAAAATTGCTTTTTCAGGCTACCATATCTTAAAACATGCTACCTCGACACAGGTGCATACATCACAACGAGAACACTGCACGCCAGCAGCGATGGCACACATGCAGCGCATGTCACTGTCGCCTTTATTGCTTCTCTGAGCATCAAACACAAAAACAGCTCCAAGTAAGAAGCTGCCTCAGGTACAAAAAGCAGCTTTTACAACATAAAAAAAACCTGTACCCCTTCTCCAAAGCAAGTTCAGTTATGTATTAAAACACAATCTTCCTTTGAGATAGTATTTCCTCCGCACACTATTCTTAAAAACTGACAAAAGCATAACTCTGTAACAATGAAATACGTAATGGAAATCTTCTAAAAACAATGTTGAAAAATGTACGTTTGGAAGTACCGAATACTTACCATACTTTTAAAAACTGGGTTACTGAATTATTTAATGCCCAGAACTTAATGAAATCACCTTAAAATTCAAACCTGCCAGAAATTAATTACCACGTTATGAATTATTTAAAAGCTCGTAAAACAAACTAATTTTTTGTGAGTCTTCTAATTAGATTCTTGCTACAAGCATTAACTGATTTCATGATTCGACTTTCTTTCATAATCTATTTCAGAGGGCTGTGATTTAACTGATGCAAATCACAACAATATTTTGCCTCTTACTGAAAAAAAAAAAAAAATGGCAATAATCCACAACCAGGAATTTTTATGATGATGGTCAGTTATTTCATCATTTGTTTATCATTTCTGTATTATTTTGAGCTTATCACTTCTGGAATTTCACAATCACTTCTACTTAAAATTTCCATAATTCACTTCATCAGTACACACAAACGGCACATACACCATTACCTTCACTTGAGACGTAATTCCTCTTCAGTGATTCTGGAATAAAATCCGATAAATTATTGTGAAATATTGTTGGTATGGGTTGAGCTGCGCGTATAAAAGCAGTCTTGAATCGTGGGTTCAGGAACCATCGTGTTTCAAAATGATCAGCACACAATCTAACCTTGGCAAGCCTCTCTGGAGGCAACTCTAGGAGATCTGGTCTGCCGCAGTTTTCAGCCCATATACGACACCTATAAAAATTAATGGAAACCCACTAATTTCAAAGTTACGCCGAAAAAAAATGCAATTTCACATTTATCTGCTATCAAAGGAACATTCCACATTTACACTTTCTTTAAGAACCAACTAAGAGAATGAAAATTCAGTGTAAACTGATTATCCCCCACTGGCTATTTTTTTTGCAGCTACTGTAAAAAAGGAGTTTTTGGAACTCATACTGAAAATAAGGCAGTGTTTAAAAAACCATCAAATGACATGATCTTGCAAACTGCTTATTTATAACATTAAAGATAATCTTATAACATAGAAACACATTCACAATTTTAACAGTAAAAACAAAATAAGCAATCATTTATTTAATAATTTCTTCACCATTGATTGGTAACAGTATTTATAATGAAAAATACTTCTTGAACTTCTTTGGTAATTGCTTAGGAATGTGAGTTTATACAATAAATTGTATTTTTTTTTTTGCAGATTACACTTAAGTTAATATACTATTTCAGTAAGTTTTCATACAACACTGCAGTTTTAACCTGAGCATAGGAATACCACAAAAATAAGACAACCCTGAACACATAACATAATTAATATGATTACCCCATTTTTTTTGGAGGAAAACCAAATTTTGCTCAAAGTCAGAAGTATTATTTGCCTCTACCTCGAGTGGTTGTAAAACTTCAAAGCAGCTAGCTACCTGTACTCAAGATAGAACTCGTGACATAATGCATTACATCTGCCTGTTTAGGGTCGAGAGAGTAGCTACAATCTGGATTTTATATGCTTTCAAAACTGAGACTAAATATGCCTACGCACATGCTTAGCATCTGATGCGAATTTGGTGGCTTTACCAACAATGGTTGCAAAATGGTGATTGACCATGCTTGTACAAGGGCATATTGTCTTGTTTGAGGCCAAGGGCATTACCTGTATTCTGAATTTGGTGGCTCCATCTCCAACAGTTGCAAAATGGTGGTCAACTCTATTTATAAAAGAGCCTACAGTTTTGTGGCATACCAATTTGTTTGAGATTGGGAACATTACCAACGTGGGTATACTGCATAATTAAAAGTTGTTTTAGTTGAATACAAAAGAATTTTGGTTTTGCATATCCCACGCCCATAAAACAAACATGGCAGACAGGTCAACCAGTTTTCAGGAATTTTTAACTTACTTATTTTTAAACAATTATAATTAAAATAATTTTTACAATCTTTCTTAATTTTCTGGCATTACTCACAAATTTCAAAAGTTATCTGGAGATTAACATCAAGGTCAGAAAATCCAATACGGCCACCACCATACACAACATGACCTACATAATTAGAATGCAAAACAGTACCTAAATGTTTTTGGTTTTTGCATGCCCTATGTCAAAAAATACAATAATGGCTAGTGGGTTAACCAAATTTAAAAATTAAAATTAGTTTCTACAACATTTAAGTTAAAAATATTTATTCCAATTTGTGGAAATTTTCCTCAAATGTTCAATTTCTGGATAACTGGGAACATCCAACATGGCCACCTCCATACTCAACATGGTCAATGTCCAATTTCTCCCCAAATTTTACATATTTCAAATTTTTTAAATTATTGGAGTACAAGGTAATTAGGTCACAATCAAGGTCAGAAAATCCAACATGGCCACCAACATATATAGTTGACATAGGTGTTTGAATTAGGACACTTTTCAAGCAGTTTATTGTGATATGAGTCGTTAACAATCACAAGAACACATTTTTCTGGAACGTTCGGTGTCACTTTCTTTAACACCCATATCTCATAATTTTCGGCATTCAGTCCATTATGATGATCACCAGTTGCTTGCTTGGACCACCACGATAACCACGCCTCCTGACAAAACTCATTTCACCACCTGCGTGTACAATCATCACTCGCTCGTCCTTGGATACTGGTTTTACCGAACCAGCATTACTTTTGTCTGTCCATGCTTTCTCTGTACAGTGCAAACTCAATATATGTCTCGCCCATGTACACTATAGGCTTTCCTTGCTTCGTTTATAGCATGCAGATACACAATGCGTTTGTATCTTATATCTTGCTTTTCCATAAGGAGAACACTGTTTGTTCTCATTTTCTTCCACTTGAATCCAATTTCCCGAACCATTTTTCGTAGGCTTATTACACCTCCTTTAAATCTGATAGACTGCAGTAGTTCTTGTAGTAGTCTTCGGATCATAGAGGCGATTTTCTGCCGTAAACAAAAATCATGAATTGTGAGTCCTGTGTGTGTTTGGAGTGGCGAAACTCGTCCCCTCACCATCTGCAATACGCTGCAATTCTTTGGTAATCTGGGTAACTGTATTTTTAAACACACCTGTAGCCGCGGAAACACGTCTTCGTGTTTCCGCTACAGGAATAATAGGTCCCTGAGCTTGTTTGCTAACTTTGCGCTTTGGCTATGCAGAATTTTACATTTTAACTTTGAATGTATTGGAGGCATTTTTATGTGTCTTAACAAAAAATAGTGAAAATGTGAACTGCATTCACAGTACCGTCTTTGGGAAACTTGTGAACGCTACCATGAGTACCACAACTGTGAAACAAGACTAGCTAATGCATTCACGCACGACAGTAGTCAACTGTGACACTGGCAGGGCAAAGATGGCCTTCGCAGCCGCAACCAATGAGTGCATGGGCACCACTTGGGCGGGCTAGAGGCAGGAGCTTATCGCAGTGCCCCCCAAAATCTTTCCTAGCCCATGTGGCCTGTAAATGTTGTGAACTGCTCTCCTGTTTCATTTCACGTGTCAGGTCACTTCACGACCTCGTAAGTGTATTTAAACGCTAATAATTCATTCTGACATTCATCACTATTGTAATGTCAGTACGTCCAACATCAGAAGTAATTACTGCAAATGATGGGTGTTGTGAGGTGGCCCAAAAAACTCCTTTGCATTTAGTGGCATAAGAGATGGGCCTACACCCTCCTAGGTAGGACCGGTTGCATGCCTATAACAATAATCATCTGGAACCATCACCATCTTCGACGTTATCACATCAACAGGGATCTTCAGGAGAACATGGGTGAACGGTCCACTGCCCAACACTTTCATGTTCTCTGCAGTTAACCAGCACCCAGATAATTCATTTCCACAATAGAAACACCACCTAGCCCCTTTCCTCCTGGAGCAACTCCCATCATCATTTTGAACGAATTGTTCACGAACGACCCATAAAGTCTGCAATGAATTGTGAGTGTGAGCAAAACTTGTTTTAATGATATTTATTTAAAATTTCATTAAACTTGGAATGCTTGCTTGCATGATATATTGTGTAGGTAAGTGTCACTTAAAAAGACATTGCAAGCACATATACATATGATTATTTACATTAGAAACGGTCCCACGTTGGGTGCCAATCTTTAAGGTGACCGCCTGGGTAGGCCGCCAAATGGTGTGCAGAGCTCCAGCAAAAAAGTTCTAGTAAAAAATTGTCCAATGTTTTTGAATGAGGTCTGCTTACGAATAGCATTTAAGATACATTACACGTCTGTATACGATTTTTAGTTACTCCATTTCTCTCTAAACCATGTTTTTGTGATAGTGAAAATGGCTCAAACAGGTTTTTTCACAGTCATTTTTAGGTGTGAGCATTCTGGTACAAAACAATGAAAAGGAATAGGCACGTGCATCAAAGCTTTATTTTTATTATTACGTCATAAAATGGTAGCGTCTCCGCTGAAAGTCTCATAGACGCGCATTATCGACGGCAAGACTGTACGTCAGTTCAGTGGATTTTAGTGCTTCTTTCTGATGCAAGATAAATTATTTTTAGTGGTTTTATTGCAGATATTGTATGGTAGTAGGTTTATACTCAAGGCCTGCAACTGTTGAGAATTTAATTTGGCTGCCAGTTACCTCCAGAAAAGTGAAGTCACTCGAATCTGCGCCACTCTGTATGCCAGGAAACAAGAGTGGTGCAGAATTCCATGATTTCAATTTACTGGAGCTATTAATAAAACTATTTAATTTTTAACATTTCTGGGTCTTTAAGTATTTGTAATGTTATTTTTATAAAATTTTTTTTTACCACATTATTTTTTTAATCTTCAAAGCTTTCTCCCACTTCTGCATTTCATAGTATGTAGGTGTTGTGAACAAACCAATGAGCGTATGTGATTATCTTTCAACACAATTAGTACTGCAGATAATATCACTTTCCAGGAATATTTGCCTAGTTTTTTTTCAGATGATGCTCAACTATTCATAACTACTGTATAGTCATATAGGCCATGTTTGCAGTTTATAAACAATGACCCCTAAAGATCTTCAACTGCCTTCAAAGGTCTCAGCGATTCTTTTTGACACGGGTCATTTTGACTCTTGCTGATCCCGGGGAGCAAAAAAAAGAGGCCAAATGGAATAAACCTTACCAGTCATTGGAGGTGGACCACAGAGCCAAAGAATGTGACCACGTTCAGTACCACCTGCCTTCATTCACTTGCCCTTGATGCAAGGAAATAATTAAAGAATAAAAAATGCCACAAAAATCTACATATGGTCACGAAATAGTGATTTTACTTGAAATCTGCACCACTCTGTTTCCCGTAGCACAAGAGGTGGCTAGCACGTAGGACCGTACCAATTTGCCTGCTTCATTTATTTTTGCTAACGCTCATACTTCGACGGGCCGAGTGGTCTGGATTTAGCTTGGAATCACTGTTTTGTGGCTGTGATTTGCATCAAAAAAGGACAAAGGGGTATTGCAAAATGACTTTCTGCAATAATCAACATTTTGAAGTAACAGTGACCTTGTTGTACTAGCCTATGTTAGTGGTGGATAAACTCCTCGGCGGCAAAAAGTGAGTTGTGTGTATGCACACATTCACTGTGGAACTGATGCCAGACATCAGTGTCGCACCTTATCTCGCTCGTCGGAACACAGTTCATCTCCTTTAGTAAACTACTATTTTTAACGTTGTACAATTAGCAAACACAGCAGTATTCATTCTTACCACGAACCATACCCCGGGGTTGGAGTCAATCAGAGAACATGTTTTCCATGCTAATGGTAAAAGTGGAATTGTCTTTTCAACAATAGCAATTATTATCCAGAATAGGAGCTGTTCCGAAAAACTGGGAAATAATACCTGCAAATGGTGTATATGGTCATTACTAATCACACTTAACAGGCATTACATTAGGGCTTCACGTTATAATGTTATTAATATTATTATCTTTGTGAAGTAGGTAGCCTATACGGATTATAGTGGTGTTATGCCCCAAAATTCTGATTTTAATTTAAAGTAAGGAAAGTACAGGAGATAGGTACTTTTTCTCCGCATTACTATAGCCGCCTAACTGGAGCCAGGAAATATTAATCATGCTATTGTTTGTCTACGACACTCGCAGCTCTCAGCTGACTCATGGAACCTTCTAGATCAATAATAACATGCTGTGAACCATGACCAAGCCAATCAGAGCTCATAGTTTATCTGTTACCTTATTTGGAGCAATGTCGTCATAGGGGTAGTAAAAGTGTGACTACAAGCTACGTGTGCCACGAGAGAGGAACCCTCATAAGAACTACACACACAGAGTTCCAGTAGTTAGGGTGTGGCACGCAACGATGGTCATCCCTGAACTTGTGACCCCTTCTGACAAAAATGTATATATGCTGGTGACCTGGTGATCCCAGGATGTTTTGGCTTTCTTTGGCAGCTTGTGAAGACTGCCTGTTTAGCACGGAGGATATGTGTGCAGGTTAAGTGTAATTAATCATTTTGTATTATATTGTGTAAGAAGAATGATGTAATAAAGAAGCTGTTCCAAGTCGATGTGAGTTTCATCTCTTAGCACGAAGGCACCTACCCACTACGGTTGTAGCTAAATCTTCCTCTCGGGCAGCCGATCGTGAGCCCCTCAACGACATGAAGTATCTTTCCATAGCTGTGACTAGAAAGATAAACATACCTCAGGGACAGACAGTGGTACGACAGCGAGGATATACTAGTACGTATACCTACCATATATAGTAACGAACAGATAACAGAGAAATAATTCCTAACAAAGTAAACACTATTTTGAAGCACTATTGACATTACATAGACACATGACAAAGAAGAACAAATATAACTACAAAAAAAACCTTACTAGAAGTGTTAGTACGAGTGATCCTGGATTGTAACAGAACAGAAACATAAATACATACACATGCATTTTGCATGTATGTTCAATGAGTAAAACCTGAAATAAATTCTATTCCTGCATGAAATTAAAATCAACATATATAGGAAATTGAAATAGAGTGAAAGTTTACTCAGGAAAGTTATCAGAAGAGTTGGAGTTTAACTACAGAATAATTAACAGGGATGCTGTTTGCAACTAATTTTTTTATGTGCAAGAACACTCATCTTTCCCTAGCAAACACTCTTATACTCAATAAATAATAGTTTTATTTTATTGGGTACTTTTCATGCATAGTGATCTGAACTGAAACTTGGTACTTAATTTTAATACAATCCTTCTTCTGGGAAAATCACGAAACACGACGTAGCTCAGCGTAATTAAAGCAAAAGTGATCTCATTTAACCACTGGGTAAAACGTCAAACTTAACTTTAATTCTTTGATTTTTAAATATCTACGAGAATGTTTTGCAGTGGAATTTTATAGGCATTACTTTTAAATGTTCTTAATCTGGTAACCAAATTTACATCAATCATGTTACAGTTCAGGTAGGCATGCGTATGCAAGGACACAAAAAAATATAAATAAAAAGTAGAACTCTTTCACGCAAAAGTTTAAAGGATGGAAATAAAGATAAAGATAAATTTAGATCTCTTATGTCCGATGATAGCTGCATTCGCGGCCTGGCCTTTCCAAGCCTAGCCCGCATTCTGAAGATGGAAGTCTTGAAGTTGACAAACTAAAAATACCAAATTACTTTGTATTACGTTTGAGGGCCTCTTTATAGCTATTGCCCATGCAAATGCAGAACTAAGACATTTGTTTCGGCATCGCTACTATACTTTACGTCTGCGCAGCATTGTAACAAAAAAAGACAAAACTCCGGCCACCAGGGAATGGAAAACTGCACTGTACAGATTTTTCTCCAAAAGGGCTTAGCTGAAATATCAGCCTAAAGAGGGTCTAAAGATGCACCACCATGTCAAATCCCGTCGAAATCGGCCCAAAGCTGATGTCTCCACGCCCTACGTCATGCTGCATGATAAGAAACAAGTCAAAAGCACAATCTCAAAATCCCGATTTTTCATCAAACTGAGCTATGTTAAACATTTTTAATAAGTTCCGAACACGTAACACAATAAACAAAATACTCACTCTAAAGCTAAATATCAGTTTCACCACATAGAATTAAGAATCACAAATTTCAGTAAGGTTTCTGAGTACAGAGTTCTATGAGTGTATGAAAGTAAACAAATATTATTTGTTTAAATACATTGCTTAGCAACCACAATGAACAATATCTGACATAAATAGAAATTTAACTGAATTGACAAACATAATTCAAAACAATTATTTTCAAACATAATAATAAAACAGAATAAGTTTCATTAAAATAAAATATTACCTGGGGTAAATTTTCAAAAATACTAAAATTGTTTATAACAAACTTACACAAAATAACCACCTAGGTACTTCAATCTATAGTAATACTGTGACAATTTGCAGTATATACCACGAAATGTGATAGTTAAGATGGCTATGAAGATTGAGACGTTTATATAGGAAACAACGCCAAGTTTAAGTTAAATGTATTTCTATTGGGTCGCTGAATTGTGTTTAATGTGAGAATGCCTCTGGAAACCAAACCCTAATTTGCAAAACGTGATTGACAAGGTATATTTATGCTGATGCACTAAAGTTATACAGCTATAAAACTACGGTTTCCAAGCAGTGTCGGAACATCATTTAATTCTGAATTTTTCAAGGATTACCTTGTCTATATTCACGAGAGGATTCTACTACGTAACGTGTAGTTACTAGAAAAAACATGCATTTAGTAAATGTTCCCTGGTGTTGTTTGCGAGTGATTTAAGTTACTGTACATGTATCGCCAGGATGCATTTGTTGAACAACAATGCACAGAGACAGGAAACAAATGTGCATCGATTGTGGTCTTCTGGTTCAATTTTTTTACTACTTCACAAGACAGTTGTATGCTGATAGTGAGTGGAAGCGCAGTACACAGTGTGAATTTTACCGTACTAAGGCTTGCGATTTACGAGTGTTATTAAGCATGCTTCGCCGCAATTATTTCCATTTGACATGATAAACCTAGTTATTTTGTGGAAATGCGAGTGAAGGTGTGGAGTTTCAACACATTAGAATATATGGTAAACGTGTCCTATACGTGGATATCAGCAATACATCCCCAAGGAGCTATATTCGCCGCTTACATGGGCGAGTAAGGTTATTTATAGTAGAGTTTTTGGATGGAAAGTAAGTGTAGTGAATTGTACTGTGTAGTATTGCATTGAAGGGCTTACGTACTCCTGCCACCAGCCATGTAAAATGCATAAGAACTAGTAAAATTAAACCCACCGTCATGATAGGTGAATCACAGGGGGTGGGTGAACCAACGTGAGCTTACTTATTATATTTTTTCTAACACACTATCTCATGTCAGCACACTCACCCCCTATAATCACATATCGTGAAGTTAGGTCAAGTTGGTTTAGGTCTTCTTGCATTTAACGTGGTTAAAGATGACGTGTAATTTACGTACATTTTAAGTGTTTTACCCCACAATTTCCCTGATCTTCATGGCCCTCCCCTCTAATTCATTTGGCNACCACTAATTAATTTGGCAGTATGTACTACGAAGATTGTGATGCCCCTCGTAAATTTGTGTTCAGTGGGATTAGTAATTTTGATGTAACGTGGTTAAGAAACCTAATTTACATGTAATTTATATATATTTTACGTGTTTTACACCACAATTTCCTTGATCTTCATAGCCGCCCCCACTATCGCATTTGGTAGTATGTACTGCGAATATTATAATGCCCCTAGTAAATTTGTGTTCTGTGTGATAAGTAATGTCGACTTATACGATTTTCCAGGGTTTTNTGGTTAAAGATGACGTGTAATTTACGTACATTTTAAGTGTTTTACCCCACAATTTCCCTGATCTTCATGGCCCTCCCCTCTAATTCATTTGGCAGTATGTACTACGAAGATTGTGATGCCCCTCGTAAATTTGTGTTCAGTGGGATTAGTAATTTTGATGTAACGTGGTTAAGAAACCCAATTTACATGTAATTTATATATATTTTACGTGTTTTACACCACAATTTCCCTGATCTTCATAGCCGCCCCCACTATCACATTTGGTAGTATGTACTGTGAATATTATAATGCCCCTAGTAAATTTGTGTTCTGTGTGATAAGTAATGTCGACTTATACGATTTTCCAGGGTTTTTTTTTTGGAAAAGCCCCTATTTTGGATAATTACCCAAGTGTTTTCCACGCCTGTGCAAAATCGTAAACACCTACAAATGAAATACTTCAAACAGCAGAGCATCAAAAATTAAGGATAAAGAAGGGTATGTGTTGTTTCCCCTTCATTACAATATATATTTTAGAAAGCATTTGTGCCCTTGATGTGAATCTTATCTCTGAAAAAATAATGTCACGACCTTGATGCATTTTCTAAGGCATATTATACAATGACACGCATGCGGATACGGATCACAGAAGTGGACACATAACACACTCCGTTACAATCTACAATGACACGCATGTGGATGCGGATAACATACGGATACACGTAAGAAAGCTGGGTATCTCTCAACTCTTCTGTGTCCGTGAATCTGCATAGCCAATAGGAATTGAGTATTTGGTTTGTTGATATATGTTTTCATGGCCATTATGAAATACATGGCAACAAATGTTTCGATTTGCGAGGCAATTATAATTTTTGTTTTAATAAATAAGTGCATACGACTCGGCAATAGTATTTATGCATTTTTAAACACTGTAAAATATACAAAATGAGATGTGTATATTATGAAACCTATATCAGTAATTTGCAACAGCTGAGTATTTATGATTTTGTAAGTTGCAAAACTGTATGTTTCTTCGTATTGTAGAATGGTTAAAATTCATCCCAAGTCGTCCGCTTCTTCCGTTTGCATTTCCGAGGCTGTTTTTTTACGTATCCGTTCCTTGTAGAAAGGGCCTTATTGATTCTACTTTCAGCAATGAACCCAAGCCTACGAAAATACCAATATACAGGATGAGTATAAAAGAATACCACAAATTTGAAGGCCCATAATATCAAAACCAAACAACCTACAACCTTGATTGACCAATCAAATGAACTGTGAAACCGTGAAGTTTGTTTGCCATACATTCATAGATGTTCAATGTGACCACCATGAGCGGCCCGAACGACATATACAGGATAATCAAACTCATTCCACACTCTTGTCAGCATGTCCAGTGTTACGGTTTGGATGGCGTCCGTAATTCTCGTTTTTGGAGGAAGTCAATGATAGCGAGCAATGGTGGACGAACCACTTGATCCTTTATGTACCCCTATAGAAAAAACCGCACGGAGTAAGATCCGGGCTTCTTGGGTGCCAGTGATGAAGAGCCTGGTCACCAGCTGCTCCTTGACCAATCCAGCGTTGCGGCAACGTCTCGTTCAGGTATCCGCGAAGAGCTAGGTGCCAATGGGGTGGCACACCATAAAGGAAACATCAGACCGTCCCCTTCACATTGACGTGTCAAATGCAAGCTCGCTACCCCCTCACCATCTCAAACCGTAACACCGGACATGCTGACAAGAGAATGGAACGAGTTTGATTATCGCGTAGATGTCGTTTGGGCCGCTCATGGTGGTTACAGTGAACATTTATGAATGTATGGTAAACAAACTTCACTGTTCTACGGTTCATTTGACTGGCCAATCAAGGTTGTAGGTTGTTTGGTTTTGATATTGTAGACCTTCAAAGTTGGGGTATTCTTTTATACTCAATCTGTATTTCTAATACAGACAAACCACTATAATTCACATCAGGTTTTAATTGTACGAGAAACCTCGCAAATACAGAATCAGCTATGTGTAAAACAAATTACTAACGTTTCTTCGTCTTTTGGGAAACAAAAAAATTTTAAGGTAGGTTTGCAAGCCGGCGAATTGAAACATGTTTTTGCAACACATCTCCTGGTCATTGTCAAAAATCCAAAAAACAGCACCACTGAAAAACATTACACAGCACAAATTAATTCGTTTTTATTTGTACTTCGAAAAACAAATTGTCAAGTACGACAATACACCTATGTACACACGACCACTCATACTACAATATTTATAAACAAAACTATCATACACTCTTCCGAATTATATTTATATTACAGGCTCAATAAAGCATATACGTTAAAAGAGAATACTAGAAAACTGGCCAAGTATCGCGAGACATGGAATGGTGCTGCGCTCTGATGGTCTGGTGTGACGGATTCCTTCGTATGTCACGCGCTAACAAATAAATAAATGTCGCGGTGAGAAGTTACGATATAGAAAACATAACAATTAAAATAGACTTTGGCATATTAAAAAGTTAAACGTGACAGGCAGAATATTTGCGTTTTATAAATTTTAACATGATTCCGTGACCCGCGTTATAGGGCCTGTACTGAAGACGTTTAGATGTTTGAACTTTTGTAATGGCGCCAGTCACTCAGTAACTGCTCGCAGCGACACTTGACTTTCTCAGGGAGGTGATCAGTTGTGGCTACTCCAGCTCTATAACTCACGTATCACTCGCTGTCGACAGCGGAATTGTAGGCCATTCAATGCGTGCTGCGATCGTTATACAGTGTTTTAGTTACACAATAGAAAATGCATTAACACTTCCTGGAGAAAGCCGGGCCCTGAAATGACTGTGATGCAGTCAGGTATATAAATGACGGAGATGAAGCACGATGTTTGTATAGGCAAATATTTAATCAACCCAAATTCATTATACAGAGTTAATTCCCATAAGCGGACTCAGCGCACAAAGCTCAACCTATAAGCTGATGTCTAAGTGCCAAAGATGGCCAAGTTCTAGGGAGACACTCCTGTGTGAGTCGCAAGAGAAGTGGGCACGACTCGGGGTCTAGTAGAAACGGTTTTAAAGAAGTTAAGCTATTGAAAACTAAAAAACCTAGTTATGTACAAAAGTTGATGGAATCCGAGCTGTGACATGCCGTCCTCACCTGATGAATGCTGAACAACGACTGAAAATCATTGTGGCGCTCGATTGGGCCTAGCCGATCTGGTGGTGCGAGAATTTGGACCATTTTTAATGTGGCTATAAAGACCTATAATTAAAGCACAACAGAACTGTTACATTAAATACTGTCATTGACAATATTAGTAAGTTTTAATATGTATGTATTTTTTATGGTGATGCATGCACAAGCATTATTCAGATTACGAAAACATCTGGCAAATACTCACACACACTGCGATAGTCTATCACATATCATATCCAATTCAACATATATTTTACTCACACACAATTAATAACTCCAACTTTATTCTGAGTGGCGCGCAATGTTGTGCGACACCCTGAATGGGTTGGCGTTAATTATTAATTGAGTATTTGTGGTTTAGTTCGTGTTCGGAGCTGCTTCGTACAGCATGCAATCTTTAGATGTCAGTTTGTCTCTCAGTCAAGTCATCAGGCAGCCCATACCATACACAGTGACTGCACTGTGGTCGACATGCTTGCACATGTCACACATATCTGGAGGTGTGTAGGTTGGAGGCGGAACGATTGTAGTCGGCTGTACAAAAAGAAATGGCGGTGTTGAGACAGGTGCCGAAAAATTGATGGTTGTGAGGCAGCAGGTGGCCTGAAAATATAAGGTGGTGTGGAGTCAGGTACTGCGAAAACAAACAGTGGTGTAAAATCAAACATTTGTGTTGTGGTGGACAACGATATCGTCTGCTGTTAAGTGCAAAATTTCCCATGCACTTAAGTTCACCACACCATTCGCATTCTACAGTCTCGTATTTGAAAAGTATCCCATTTCCACTGTTGTTGTCGCATACATGGTTGACACCGGCGTTGCAGTACATCGCGATGCTGCAGTCAGATAGTGGTCGGCCCGAATTATTATGTCCTCAAAATTTGCCTCTTGACATTAATGTGGGACAGTCACCTGACTCTGGCAGTGCCTCAGACGTCGTGTAGTTAGGGTGCACTCATAGTACACAGCGCCATGGTAGGAGTCGTGGAGATGTATCCGCCATGTTTGGGTCAACTTCCCAAAGTAGAGGGTATGTCACAGCTGCAATTTAAATTGTGACGAACTGTCTTCGAAGGAGGGACGGGGCACGCATCATAGTATGGTGTTACATTTAATTATAAAAATACATACACCAAAAACTTGCATTATCCCACAGTTTGTTTATCCCTCTACCAAAAAGGAGTTCACTTTTATGCTACAATGTTATTCAACTCCTTTCCAAGTCATTATAAAGATTTTTGTTTCAGTGGCATAAAAACTTCAAACATAAGATAAAATATTATTTTCCGGCCCATTTATTTTCTTCTATGGCTGAATATTTTGATTTTAGCAATGGGCCAGCTGACTGTTGCAAATAATAATTCTTACAGTTCAGTGTTTGTAATTTTTATGTCCTTAATTATATGCCAAAATTTGCTTGGTTGATATTACAAATACATACTCCATAATTGATTTATCCTCTGGACAACATATGGGATCAACAGGGTAACATAAAATAAAAATAAAATTTAAGAAGTAACACTGGGACTAAAAATAAAGTAGACAGTGTATTCGTCTTCTGTGCATGTACCCAACATTGACCTACCCTGAAGGAATACAAATGTGAAAGTCACATTGTCAACGATGATGAACGTGTTTGTTTATATCGTAATTTTTTAATTGCAAGCACTATTATATTAATAAAATACTTTCACCAATTTGAATTAAAAATAACATTACAAAAATCGCAATTAATAGCATTCTGAGTTGTAATTTCATCACTATTTTTAGTTTTTATGCTTGCTAACAACCATGGCAGGATAGCTTAAGAGAGTATAAAATGTCTGGATAGCTTTTAAAATGGTGGATCAGCAACCATCCATTGCATTCGCTGGTCGCCCATCCGTCAGGCTGTCCTGTGATCTTCGACCAATCACAGGGCAACTTTTTTCTATCCGTAAAATTTATTTCAAACTTTAACTTTCGATGGACGGACGGGTGGGTCGCCGCATTCTGACGACATTCCGTAGACGAGAACACACACTTTGAAATGAAATGCAAGGTGGTGGATATGTGTCATTTATCTTGGTGGTAAATTAAGGAATTCTAGTCTTTCCTTAATCTTCTGTATGACAAATGACAAATCTGTTGGGAGGTTAAGGTCCCCACATGGGGCATTAACTACCCCAGCTCTGAGTTTCGGCAGGGATGAAAAGCGGCGGTGAGTCGCTTTCATCTGACCGATGGGCGTGGTGAATGGTTTTGAGCCAAGCCTTACACGAACTCTACTACCTGTACTACGCATTTAAAGCATTACAAGTGAATAAGTTTTATCCCATGCGCTAACCCTTGATGATACAATCGGGCTTCATGATGAACTAGACATATTTCGCAGGCTGCACACAAACATTTTCAATATTCCAATATAAAACTGCTTTTCTAGCACACAACTAGTGAAAATTCCATGATTTGGATTAATGATTAAACTCTGTTGATTGTGTTAATATAAAATTACTTGTTTACAATATAAACATACTTGTTCATCTCTTTTGAATATGACAGTTTTCCATCTTTGGGGTTGGTCAATGTTGTGTACATGAGTAGAATATAAATATGCTGTCTACCTCATCTTTAGTCTATGAAGGAAAGGTATAATGGAGAGACATCCAACATACAACAAGCGAAACTTGCCAGCTCGGATCTTTACAAACGCATCTCTTTCTTGGCGTAGGCAACGGTCAAATCTATGGTCAAATGGGAAATGTTTATATTTATTGAAGGCAAGGTAGAAGATTCTCGTAAGTCGATATGAAGTTTTAGGGACGGGAAATAGTGTTTATTTAATTTATTAAAAATTAAGTGATTTAGGAAATGTTTTTTTAGTTTCTCATTATTTCATATATGCAATTTATGGAAGTAATGTTGTCAATAATTTAATGCTTTTCAGTTATGTTTGAAAATGTGTTTTTTAAGGTTAAGTAATTCCGAATTTTGGCAATATTCATCTCCTGTGTTAATTTTTGCTCACAGTCTCAGAAGAAAGCAATGCAATTTTGTGATGTATCAGAGAAACACTAAGGGTAATTATAAAGAATAGTGACTTACATAAAATCGGGAAAATAATACCTGCAAATGTTACATGTGGTCATTATTAATCATACTTCAGACGAATTTTATTGGGGCTTCACGTAATTTACTTTGCAGTATATACCATAAAATGTGATGGTGTGGAAGGCAACTAAGATCGGGGTGTTATTGCGGCAAAATATGTGAAATTTATGTCAAATATGCGTACTGTGCGGAGGTTTGTGATTTACTAGTACTGTTACGTGTATTTTATTATTGCAATTCATCGTGTTGGATATGTTAAAGCATATTATTGTGCGAAAATACAAGTTTTTGTGCCATTATGTCAATGCGAAATGTTAAAATATAATCATTGTGCGGAAATTTGAGTGTGGAGTTTCAACTAATTGAATCGACGTGAAGGTGTTTTACTTAATCACGTAGGAGGTATGATTGCCGCTTCAATAGGCGAGTAACTTAATTAATTTGGAGTGTTAGCATGGAAAGTTGCGTGTGAATGTAGTAATTAAATGGCTTATTATATCATAATTTATTCAAAACAGTATTTCTTATGAATAGTGTGTAATGCAATATGGAGTAATTTGTTGGCGATCATCTGTTTGTACTTGTTGAGAGAATACTGTAAAAACACTTTAAATGTTACAAATAGTGCGGACATCCTAGTGACGAACTTCCCACGTCGCCATCTTGAATCTCACTGGCGCCAGGAACTCGAACTACTTGCATTGACGCTATGTATTTGAATGATACAATACGGAGATATACTCATGTCGTAGGGCTTCGTGTAAATATATATATGGTAATTATAAAGAATAGCAGCATTTTTGAAGGAGACATAGTAGACCCACAAAAGTTATGGTCCCTGTTTCATATTTAGGAGGGAATATTAATAAAATAGATAATATACGAGGTGTTTGGCCGCTTTGTTTTCGTCGGACACCATTGTGTATAGTTAATTTTAGGGGCTTTTCTGTAAAAATAAAAATAATTCACGGAAAATGGTATATTTCCACTCTGCTAATGATGCAGAACACCAATTTACCAGGGGCATTAACGTCCGACTAATTTCGTAATATGTGCCCACCCAACCTAACAGAACCTAACCCCATGGCGGGTGAATCACTATTTTACATTTTTAAACTAACCTAGGATTTTTGGATTTTACACTAAACTACGAATGTAGGATTGTAGGGATTTAAAGGAACCGTAAAACACACCAAAATAATGTAAATTGACTCACCTAGGTAGGGGCTGGTATAATTCCTCTGATGTTAATAGATGTAAACAAACATATTTTGCAAGTTTTTTAAATATGTTCTACTTATTTTAACATTACGCCCTCTTGAATATGAACAAGGTAAGCTGTGCATAATCCATTGATGCAACTTTTGTTGGTCTAGGACATTTCGTTTAGAAACGTAAACAAACTGGCTATACTGCTCATTTTGCAATTTTGTTCAATTTTTAAAAATATGTTGTACTTATTTTAAAGCTACGCCCCTAGTATATTCGTGTTCTACATGATTAGTAGAGTAGAAATATATCATAATTTTGAATTTGTTTTGTGTTCTGCAGAAAAGCCCCTAAAACTTAATAATGTAAACACCTAAAACCTGCAGAGAAACGTTAAAAAGTTGTGATATACACATACATATGTGACCTTTAAAAATTACTACTGTCGATAACAACTATTCTCGATTAAAAACACACAAATCTCGTAAATCCAGTTCCTACTGCCACACATGAAATTATGGTAATTAAGTATAATAAGGAAGGACGCGTCGGTTCTTCCATCCCCTGTGATTCACCTATTGTGAAGTTAGGTTGAATTTGGTTAGGTCTTCTGCATTTGACATGTTTGGTGGCAGCAGTATCTAAGCCCTACAATGCATACTACACAGTAAAATTCACTGCACTTACTTTCCATGCAAATACTAGAGTATAATTTGTTACGCACCCATGCAAGTGGCGAAAATAGCTCCTTGTTAATGTATTTGCTGATAATTCACGTATTGGACACATTGAATTCTATTAAATTTGTCGAAACTCCACAAACACTTGTGTTTCCGCACAATAATTATATTTTAACACTTCACATGGAGACTATTAAATAAAAATAATACGCTTGTGTTTTTGCACAGTAATTAGATTTAAGTAACACGTCAAATGGAAATAATCACAAGGAAACACGCTTAATAGCACTTGTAAATCACAAGCCTTCACGCAGTGTACTGAACTTCCAGCATACAACACTTAATGTGAAGTTAGGTAAAAATTAATTTGGAAGACCAAAATTGATCCACAGTTGTTTTCTGTCGTTGTGCATTGTTTTTCAACAAATGTATTGTGGCGATACACATAAACTGCATGCAAACAATACCAGGAAATGTTTTTTATATGACATACTGTATATATATATTTTTTTTCTACTAATTATATGTTTCGTATTACAATCATCTCTTAATATCACGAAGGTAAGCCTTGCAAAATTCAACAGAATGTAATGATACTCGGATACTGCTTGAATAAGGTGGTTTATACCTGTATGAACTTGGCGCATCAGGAAAAACATACCCTGTTATTAACATGTTGTAAATTAAGGGTTTGTTTCCAGAGGTGTTCTCATATTTAACACGGTTCAGCAACCTGATAGAAATACATTCAACAAATTTTACGTGTTTTACCACAAAAATACCTTTATCTTCATAGCCCTTCTCACTATTACATTTCATGATATATTCTGCAAATTACGTGAAACCCCAATCTAATTCCTATTAGGTGTAATTAGTTATTAACACATACACCATGTGCAGATATTTCCCGTTTTTTTGGAAAAGCAATGATTCTTAATAATTACTGATACCAGTACACAAAAATTGCAAATTCTATAAATAATCTTAGGATTTAAAATAAATGATAATGCATTTGTATTTTTGTTTCTAAAAATGTTGTACTTAACTAGTAAATTAGCTATAACACAGTGCCTTAAGTTTTTTTATAAATAATACCTTTTTTTTGTTTCATATTTAAAAAATGTTTCTACAGAGCTAGGAAAAATTCAAATCACAAGATTATTTACAGAATACATAAAAAAAAAAAAACTTAATCAGAAAGTGAATGTAACAGTTATGAATCGGTGCATGAATTATTTTTTTTTTGTCAGATATAGACTAAACAAAATAATATGTTAATTTGCAGCCTAACTCTTGTCACACTCACATCACAACAGTGCCTTAGGTTTTAAAATTAATGGTTGTATTCATGTATTTTTGTTTGTAGTAACTGGTTAATTAGTAAAGTAGTAAATAGTAAATTAACTAAATCACAACAGTGCTTTAATTTTTTTAAGAATATTTACGAATAATTTTTTTTGTACCATATTAAAAATTTGTTCTTAAAGAAATTTGAAAAATTCAATTTTCCCCCTATTTTTCGAGGTTATCAGAAAAGATTGAAAACCCCTTTGTTTTTTTTTTCCAAAGTTTCCCATTTTTTCTTGGCTATTTTCATTACTATGTTGACACAATGGTTTATGAGGGCAAGGGGATGAAAGGCTAATGCAGCAGTGTACAAACTCATGTGTGTCTCTGGTGGGGAACACTCACCATACTCACCATACTCAGCTGCTCGGTGATAGTGGGTCGTGATGGTCGACCACTCATCGTGGACAGATCCTGTTGTTCTCCACGTCTTGTACGATGATTGAGGAACTGTGGGTGGTTTTTGCCCCACACAAATCCGCTGTGATCACTTTGTTGTTGCTCGTATTGTAATACTTACGTGGGCTAAATGTGGAGCTGTAAGGCTCTCCATGTGTTAATTACACACTGGATAAAGGACACTTTAATAAACACTGAAAAAGACATTTGTAGGATGGTTGGAGGGGCCAGCTCCCGACGTGCTGTTACTCGGCATGACCTGAAATAAAAGGCGTAAACGGGAGTTTTTACGTGTTTTATTCCTCCATTTCAGGTACAATTACAAAAGAGTACTCCTTGGCTCTAGTTGAAGCGGGCTTGACACTGTAGTCTGTCGATGGCTATTGCAGTTAAGACGGAGCTTACGTCTCCATGATGTACTTAATGAATGTTACGCTCGTGGGGCGAGTGGAGCCTGCACGAGTGAGAGCGACTCACCTTCCGAGCCGATAACATTTTGTACCCATGTGCCCTGTGTCACTTTGTCACCTCTGCTGGCTTGTTGACCGAGGTCACGAGTGAAGCTCGTGCCTGGTGTTGGCTTTGTTTGCTTTATGTACTTGATGCACTCTGGATTTACAAATGGGATGCGCTGCTCTGTTTTTAGGGGCCACTTTGCTCTCGCACTCTGGCATCTGCTGTAGTAGACATCCTGATCAGGGGCACTACTCTGCCTCGTAATGCCTTCTCGCGTGCTACGTCCTGACAGCGCAGCATGATACGGGAGTACCTGTGTCTAGAAACTGGCATCCGGACCCCGGGGCTGCCAAGCCCCGGCTGGCCCACGTGATCGCATGAGCAGCTGATGGTGGTTGTGGCACGTTGCTCCCCCGGGGCTGTTGGTGTTGTATGGTGCAACAAATGGTCGCGAGAGGGACGTCAGTTTGAGCTCACGTCAATTTTAAATAGTTATGTTTGTCGTGTGACGGTTTAGGGATAGTAGAGCGACGCTGGCCCACAACCACTCCCCCGCGCATAACCAGGGTAGAGACACGTGTCACGAAGCAGGTGAACAGCCAGAACGGACCGCAGTTACACGTGTCTTGCTGCGCGTCCTGCTGCGTAGGCCTCCCTGCCACCCCCCTTCACCCCCCCTAGTCCTCTCGCCTGCCCGTGAGATCTGTGGAGCGCAGAGGTTTCACGCAATATCACCAAATAATCATGTGTATTTTTCCTAAACTCAGAAAATACGCACCATGGAAGAAATAGCTGACGAGCTGGATATTGGTGCTGAGAACACCCCCCTCTCCCCCCCCTTAGCTAACCACAGGACAATGTGGAAACGCACCGAAGAAGTAGCTGACGAGAGTAAGCTAGGGACGAGGCATTGTTCTGCGTCCTACCTCCTCACCTCCTCCCCCCCTCAAGGCGACACGTGCCGACAATTAATGGTGGAGGCTGGCGAGCATAAAAACCCCTTTTCGAGAGTAGTGGGGAATCAGTTGATTAGTACCGTGCAGAGAGGTCAGTCAGTTCATTAGTACCGTGCCGAGAGGTTAGATCAGTAGACCATCGAGCAGCCAGTTGAAGATCGCCGCGCAGAGAGAGGTCAGCCGCGCCCTTTTGGCCGGGGGCAAATCGGACCCCTGGCAACGTCAGTAGAACATCACCACAGTGAGACGGTAGCAACAGCGGGCTTTGCCAAAGGCCGCCCATCACCACAGCGGACATCATTCCAGCAAGAGTTAAGTATACAATCACCGTCAAGAGAAGCCCCCCTCCATCACGAAGTCGTTAGCAGTCAATCTGAGTAACCAAATTATTACAGTGCTGATGTATTTTATTTGAGTTACATTCGAGACAATATATTCGTCCGTCAAATTGAAACAGCCAAAGTCTACATTATTACAAACCCCTTAACCTTCAGGCAACATATAGTCGGTGCCTGGGGGCATTAACAACGACACTATAAGCCACTCTGTTTTCCACAGTGGCGGTATAGCGTCAAGTGTAAGTACAAATTTGTTTATGTTGTCAAATACAATTAAAGCTCATTCTAAGCAACTGACATTTTTAACCCATCTAACAATATAGTATTTCAGGGGCTTAAACAGAAAGTAAATATCTGGTAGAAAATAGTCGAGTTCCCAACCTACACTGGTTAGCATTGTTTTAACTGCTTCATTGACAACATGCAGTTCAGAGACACCAATATTTAAGTTTCGTACCATCAGGATTTTCAGCTAGCATATCACCTTCCAGTTTTTTTGGAAAACATAAATTTACACTTGGCCCATCCATGGACACTTGCAGAAAATTTTTTCTATGTAGAGGCCTTCATTGAACTGATCTAAAAGATCATGGGCTTTTGCAGAAACTAAGAAACGACTACTCCAGTACTGTGTGGACACTTTTTGCCTATTAATATCAAAATATCTAACGTGGATGTCCATTTGCTACTATTGTAATACAATATTTAGAGCTTCATTCAAACAAATGACATAATCTTCACATCCGTTTAGACGACTGGATAGAATTTCTGAAAAGTGATCTGCTAAACCATGGTTTATTAAGTACGAACACTTTGTTCTGCCTAACTGTATCTGGGAAGCATTTGTACTATCTGGAAACATAACCTTAAAATATGGATGAAATTATTACACAAATTCATTGAAAATTGATTGGCAACAACATTTAAACACCAAGTAATTTCTGCACGTGAAAAATCTGTTTTGTAAACAAATGAGTCCAAGTGTGGTGTGGCTAGTTCTGTTTAAACAGTTTATCTTGCAGAACTTGAGTTTGATCAGGAACACAAGATTCAATTTGATGTTCTTCACTATTATTCACGGTAGAATTTCCACTACATTCAGGCCGAGATAATTGTTCAGAATCACCTTTCCTGGCGAAAAAAGAAGACAGACATGGTTGTGAAATTCTATCTTTCACATATTTCATATGATTTGAAGCCCTCGAGTGCGAGACAACAGCTTGCCGTCCCATATTACTGAGCTGAAATGTTCGTTTGCACACACTACAGAAAGCTTAATTGGCATTTCCTTCAACTTTACACAGCCAGCTAGAAAACTCTGGATTAACTGTGGAGTCAAGTCACAGATTATTAAATACAGTCTTTTTGAACATCATGATTTAATATGCCACCATTTCAATGATTAAAAAAATACTGAAACAGAAAAAACTCAAAAAATCAATGTTGCCAACTTAAGATTACTGATTAGAGATGTAAAATTTTCGTGAACAGCAAAATAACACAAAATATTGTGAAATTCGGCTGAAATAATTTTATATTATGTTTATTCACGAAATTCAGCTGTAGTATGTTTATTCATGTGAGGTACTATGAGACGCTGCTGTAACATTTCTTTAGTAGCTTTTCACAGTTTACTATTTCAATGTTAATAGTAGTGTGTCACAGAAGTCACTGCCAAAATATTGGGTAATAATATAAACTGTACAGTTTTACCTTTACTCTGTGGTATTAACTTTTGGTTAAAACTGGGCATAGACACGAGCACTGTTATCGACTAGAGCAGAGTTGCACGAGAGTTCGATAATCAATAAAATAGTGCTGTGATTTCTCTCGTAAGCTATGACTACAAGAGCAGTCGATCAATAGTATTGAACTTCGTGATAATCGTATGATCAAATTGATTGTGACAATACGCCCATAAATACACCAGATAATTTAGGTCACCATAACACAACTATTACTCTTTTTCAGTTCATCAGAAAATAAGTTACAGCATTCTTGTGACTTGAGAAAATAATCTGCATGGATTATACTAATACTTATCTTACTTTCCTTGACCATAATTGCATTTCCCTGACTTTCCTTTACCAATTTTCACTTCCCCGACTTTCCCTTACCAATTTTCATTTCCCTGACTTTACCTGACTTTCCAGGTCAGTGGCAACCCTGTATTTAGCGCTATTATAAAACAGGCTCTGGCTAGGTGATCAATTAGTACGAGAGATCCTGGTAATTTGGCATAGGCAACCACCCATGATGCAGCTTCCTTCAAATTTTTTTCCATTGTGTCTAACCTGCTCCCCTAATTTACTACTGGTTCTTCCTTGGCTTGCCTGGCATTGAACATTTTGCAAGTGTCTTTCAGACAGAGCAGTTTTCCTCCAAAACCTCCCTTACACATATGGTAGTGCACGCTATTATTTGGACTTTGCATCTCCAGTAATTTTAGCCCTGATAAACTTGAGCAACTTACTGTGTTGATTTGGATGAACTAACACGTCAGCGGCCTCTATATTGTCTAAAAATTCCCATAGCCTGTATCTCCAGAAAAGGATTATTCAGCCACCTTCAGGGCCTCTGACAGATAACAGTAACCATGATCACCTTCCTGGTCAGCAATCCTAACTTACTTTGCTACACACAATAATATGGCTTTAACACTTGCTCAACTATTTGCCTAGCAACTGCATATGACAATACCTAAGTGCAACTGACCTGCATTGAACCTGCGATCTTCAGTGTAGTCACAGCAGTCCGCCTACACACTGTCTTTGTTGGTCGTGTGATGGCTCCTGTCGTCGACACTACCTGCAGCTCCTCCCATTCCACGTTGCCCAGCTGAATCCTTGAAGCTGCCCTGGCTAGCAAACATCCCACATCATGGTCTTACATCCACCTCAGGATGCTAGGGTAGGTTCCACGTTGCACCTGAGTTCCTCATGAATTTGAAGTTGCTGCCCTCCTTCCCTCCTTCATCACCCAGTCATGCTCCATCACGTAGGCTCCTCTAGTGGCATCTGCTAGCATCTTGAATTCTTCCGACTGTGTTATTACTAGGAAGTTTAGCTCCTTCACCTGGCTTCCCTGTCGCCTTATACACGACACAATTTGAAGTGCCTGGCTGGTAGAGAGAAGTTTCTAACTAATCTCATATCACCCAGTACATTATTCCTCCTTAGGTGAGCAGTCTCAAGGTAGTTAAATCAGAGTGGTATGAAGTAGAGTGGCAGGATTAAGAGTTGATACTCAAAGCTCAGTGTAAGACGTTCCTTTTACTATCCATCATAGCGTACAGCATACAATCTCATTTCACCACATGCTTCCTTCCTGCATCAATGGTCACATGTTGTGGGTGACCTCACAATCACATGAGGTCATCTCCAAGGCGGGTACAACAGGGCCGGCCATAACCCCGTAACTAGGCATGAAAAATGTTTATGTACTGATGGGGCCACAGTACTGTCTCGGCCTAAGTTATCCATCGTCTGTGAATGCTAGCCAGTGTTATCTCCAGAAAATTTCCGGTGGCCAGCTGGGTGTTCAATACTAAGGCTGTGGCCAACCTCTCCCTTTTACAGTAATTATGCGGAAGTTACAAGTTATAATTCAAATGACAATTTATAAACTAGTTTCCTTACACATAATTTAAAGTTATGCAGTACGGCTCTGCCAGGGTACAACACATGGTTGTCCCACTCGACTGCCTATAAATCTAACCTTGTTCTTAATTTTCTTTGAAATATTAATTTAGATGGTGTCACACCCATTACTACATGTACTGAATTTCTGTAATCAAACCAATGTCTATTCATCAGTGTTTCAAAACAAACATAATTCAGTTTATCTTTTAAATATAGTACAGTTAACTCTTAAAACTTTTAACTGCATTTTCACCAAATTAATTTATTGCTGGATGGAATGGTACAGAAGTTTCATGCATAACGCCATCTTTGGCTACAAATTTACAAAATTCCTGTGAACAAAATGTGGCTGCATTATCAGTTACCAAATACTTGGGAAGTCCAAACCTACTAAAACACTCCCTACACTTTTTCACGGTGCTCTTTGTATGCAAACTTTTCATAACAAATGCCTCAGGCCATCTAGAAAATGCATCTACAGTAAATAGCACACATTTACCTTGAAATAAACCCAAAAAGTCAGCACGTACCCTCTCATATGGTTAATCAGTTTTAGGCCATGATATATGTTTTGCTTCCTGTGGTTCTGCCCAAGTAGACATCACAATTCTTTACAAAATTTTCAATATCCTTGTGTAAATTTGGCCACCATAAATATGATATACCATTACTCTTCTATTTTACATTACCTTCATGTGCAGAGTGCAACTCTTTCAACATTGATTTCTGTAATAAGGATGGTAGTACAACTCTATAACCAGACATTATAATATAGTTCTGTATATACAATTCAGCTTGTTTATTAACAAATGGTTTCCAATCATTACTGTTACACATAGATGAAAAACCATAACTAATCATATAGTTACAAGTCGCCAGTGGTGTATCAGAGTTACAATACTACTAAAATACATACATACTGCTACATTTCGAACAAAGTTCTTCGCGGTTATCTGAACACCTTTTAAAGCCTTACTTAAAGAACTATTTTTTCTGCAGTTGCAATCATCTTTTTGTTTATCATTAGTTGGTCGAGAACCGAGAATGCAAATAGACAATTTCCCATTTCAATAGTTTCCTAAACAATAGTAGAGTTAAAATCAATCATTGCCTCAGAAGTCTCTGACAACGAAATGTCTTTCACAACTCTCACAAAAAAATGTCCATGAACAAGCAATTCCACACATTTTTTTACTTCAGTTTGTAATGTCATGCTGAGAAATGAAGAAAATGTCTTCTAACTAATTCTATCTGCTTCAATGCATAAGCATTTCTTATACTTCTTCTATCATGCACTTTAAAGTCAGTTTCTTTAACGCTTTCAGCCTCAAAAACTAGTTCTGGAAGGAGAGCTGATTCTGGTCTCTTGTGGCTTAGTAATGATCCCTAATGTGTTTTGATTTTGTAATTTTTGCTGACACTGTAAAAACACCAAATAAAATCAGGTGAGATGCACATACAAACATTATATGTCACCAT
The DNA here is from genome assembly GCA_002778355.1 of Clitarchus hookeri. Lineage (NCBI taxonomy): Eukaryota > Metazoa > Arthropoda > Insecta > Phasmatodea > Phasmatidae > Clitarchus > Clitarchus hookeri. The sequence continues at coordinate 129,939 of NQII01002340.1, forward strand.
ATTTATCCTCTTTGCTCCTGCTTTTCTTCCTGTAAATACTGTTTGGCAAAGTTTCTTAATTTGGCATAGTTCAGCAACATGGAAATACATTTTTGTTTAAACACAAATTAAATGAATGATTTAACTTTGCATTATACTGTAAATTGATTTTTCTTAACACAGATCTCCAAATTACATGTCTCTGTAGGGGCAACCTGTTACATAACGAAATTAAGTTACTTAGCAATGAAAATCTGTATGAGCTAGAGCATTGAGAGAAAATATTAAATAGCCATAAACTAATTCGCCTGAAGGGGTAACAACGGCAAGCGAATGTAGTTAAACCCATGGCCTAGCAAATCGAATGTCTATGCTAACCACATTTCCAAAGAAACTCGGTGAGTAATAAATAAGCAATGACTACTGTATGAAAATAAACTAACAGATACGGTTTTACACTCAACTAAGGGGGTCATGGTTGTATAGTGGATATAATGCTCTCCTTTCCTCCAGATGGCCTGGGTTTAACTTCCGGAGGAGTCAACCAGAATTTTTCGCATGTGGAAAACATAGTGAACGTTATCATTGGCTGGCAGGTTTTCTTGAAGCACTCTCATTCCCCCCAATGCTACATTCTGCCACTGTTACATCCTCGCCTTATTTTATTCTCAAAGATGCTAAAGAAATGAGTTGTTTGGAATTACCTTAATCTCTCAGTCACATTCAACCACCCACATTTGCTACGCTCAGTTAGACTGGGTTTCAATCACTTCACATTACATAAATTGCATAATACTTCACGTGTACGTAAAAATTGGTTGTTTCTTTTTTGTGTTTCAGACTGAAAACTATTACATTGTGATAAATATGTGCTGAATACCTACTTTTCTGAACACCTTTCCTTGACTTTCCTTAAAATTTTAGATTACATTTATTATATGGTTCAGAGTATAGTCTAAATTCTATTTCCATTTGTCTTCAATATGGGGGGTAAAAGAACAATATATGTACAAGGTTAAAAATGTGAGCAGACAACATAACAAAAATAAAAACAAAACCATTAAAAGCAAAGATAACGCCACTCCATCGCTTTTGTAATTAGCCAGCAAGATCACTTCGTACAGAGTTAAGTATCACCTATCATGCAAAAGCTTGACACCGACAAGCTTTTCTTTGCGTGAACATACATTTTAAATGATGTGAAACAATTGTAATAGGTCTTATTGAAACACACCAGTCAAGGTATAGTCAGCTTAAATGCACATGTTACTTATAGCAGAATACTTGAAGTCATCGTAATCCCGGCCTTAATAAAGGAAACCCATTACTTTGACTCTTAGCAAACTTGCTATACATATTCTGCCAATGTGGCTGGTGTATCTGCTTTTATTTATTTTGAACTATAGTTTATTTTGCCGTAATAATCGTTGAGCAGCATGATTTTTTTCTTATTTGTGTTTAATTGTTTGTTTCTCTTAGTTTTTATGTAATACCCACCATTTTTTAATTTTTGTGTAGCCATTAAACCAAATTTTTTTTCTTAATTATCATAAAATCTCAAAATGTGTTTTACTAGAATGGCAACATGAAGACACACCAAAAGTGCAACAGTATTAACTAAAACAAAGGACTGACCACTAATGACAGTGCATCATGGTTTCAATGACAATGAATCACGGTTTCAATGAGCACCACGGCTGTGATCGTTGAGAAAAGGGTGGACGACGACTAGGCAGATAAAAAGTGCCAGTTATGAGCACAGCGGACGTTTGGCAACCCTTAGATAATCACCTCGACAGTCTGACTGCACACACAGGAGGGGAGGTAATGCCCTGCCAGGCACCCTCCGACTTCTTGTCACCAGGTGTGTGGCAGGTTGCACCCAAGATATTCTGGAATTCCAGGTGCCAAGAAAACATTTTTTCTTCTTGTAGTCAACATCTTTTTTGATAGTAGAAAAAAAATTTTTTTTCATTTGTTGCAAAAGCACATGGATGTAGTTACTTCATGAGTGTATTAATTTTTTTATGAGATGACTATTTTAGTTTTTACTTCCATAATAAAATTGCCATTTTTCTAATTATGCACATGTTGAACTGATGTATTTTTGAGAATTTTAAATTATATTAATCAATATTTTACACAATGTCCTTGTGTGACCCCAAAATTCACACAATTTTGTTAATTGGTTGGTTAATTGGATTTATGATGCAAGAAGTGACAAAAAATGCAAATCCAAGTAGCTGTATTCCTCAAACTATAAGAATTAGTGATATTCATGTTTGCACTATAGCTAGTTTATAGTACACAGGCATGGTAATCAGTGATAAACTTTTGGATCTAACAACCTTGAAAGTACAAAGTAAACCAAACAGAAATTATGTTAGTCATTACATCACACACCAAATTCTGTTAATTTATGCGGTAGCAAAAGATCTGATAAAAGCCATGATATCAGCTACTAGTTGGGACTGTAAAAACCATACAAATGCTACCAGTTGAATCCCCCCCTTTCTGCAATCCAATCTTCCATCAGTTTAAAAGTTATATCAAAGCTTGGTTAAGGGGACTAGTTCTCCTGTGAATTAACTGATTTCAGTGGCGGATTTAAGCAATCATGGGGGAGGGGGGTGTCTGTGTAACGTCCGAAACTAGGGAAATCCCAACTCTTTTACTCTTTATATCCATTCATTTTAAGCAATTTTGTTACATTTTCTTGGTTACTTATGGGTGGTATTCTGTAAATACTTTCTTCGCATCCAAAAGAAAGGTATCAGGAATATTTTACAAATTTTTTTTATCAATACATTTTATGATCATCATATGGTTGGTAATTTTTTTGGACTTTGAGTGCAGCCTATAGATAAGTAAATCTTTAAGGTGAAGTATAATCACTCGAATGTCAATACTACCTTTAAAAAAATTATTTTATTATCAAATGCAGATGTTAAAATTATGTGCAAATTTGATTTCCTATGTCTAATTACAGTTCCAAGCTCTGTCACATCACATTAAAAATAATGTAAAAGGAGCGTATAAATTTTGGTCATAAGCTGTGTATGAAACGTAATCTTGCTTTCCTGATAATATACAACTCCTTCCTAATTTTCGGTATGAAAGTTTGATTCTGATTTTGGCATATAAATTATTTTTAACACTGGCAATTCACATATCAAAATTAAAGCTTTGTTTGTACAGAAAAACATTTGGGAAAACAGTTCTTCCTATTTTGCAGTACCTACTTGTCACTGATATATGAACCTTCTTAATATTTCCCACTGTACAACATTTAAACAAATGTAACTGAAAAAAAAATGCAAAATCATATTAAAAAAAAAAAACAGAAACTTTCGTTTTTATGATTTATGTTAACATTTTAACAAATCATTGACGTAAAGATTTTCAACTCAAAACTTATTCTACCTGAAGTACTGAAATGCTTAAATGTGGTACAAATTATTTTAGTCAAAATATATTTTACAGAGCTTGTATAATATTGTTTAAAATTAATATACAATTATGAAACATATGCTTAGAAACAGTGTGACTTTGAAATAAATTTAAAAAATATTGCTTTTGTAATTTTACAGAAATACACTATGAACTTATGTCTGTTCACTGTAATAAAAACACGTGTGTATATTGCTATTTAGCATATATGTATTCTGATATGTAGTTCATAGACATTTTAATAAAAATTTCCCTTGTAATGAACTGGAAAGAGAAATATAAGTGCTATAAAAAGACATATTCAAATATTTGAACAGTGTGTTGTACAGACACCCGAGTTTTGTCTGTGTTTTAATGTTATGCTGTCAGCACATTTAAGTCAGCTTGATACTTTTTTTTGTGGTAGAGTATAATACTATGAATTATAATTTTCTTGCTCTATATACCTGCACTGAAAACTTTTATATATTTTTACTAAATATTCTTTGGAAACTAATTATCAAGATTATTTTTTGTAACACTACAAGTAAATAAAGAGCAAATTTTACATGTTACTGTGGGGTGGGTAAAATTAAAGTTGAATTTTAAGAAGCAAGTACCATAGACTGGTTTATTATAAACATATAAACAATTTTAAATGTGTCATAAAAGTGTATTGTAAACAAACAGTATTTGTACTGTAGTGCTGTAAAAATTTTTTTTGGCTACTTCTATTTTTTCCAAAGAATTGTTTGTAAAACGAACAAACTATTTTACTGTGCACAGTTATCAAATCTGCAAAAATTCTGGTTTCATTAACTGTGAAAGACCTGGAAACAGAAATTTTTTTTAATGGAATAGGCTTCAATGAGAAAAATGAGTAGAAAATACACATTATGATAATGAAAATTAAGATGAGTACGTTGGACATAAATAAAGGTCCTTCAGATAAGAAAAGACTTTCTCAAAGTTTAGTTTTACAAGCTGCATTCCTGGACACAAAACTTAGAAGTGAGTGTAAGATATAATCAGCGAGGGAAACCTGATGATGTTCAGATGTCTTCACTTTACAAATGTCCTTGTATATTTCGTAAAAGAAAAAAGTTTTGTGTTAATTCTTCTGTTATGATGATGGCTATCATAAATTTGAGTTTGAAAATGTTCTAGACTTTTTAATGTAATAAAACTTTTATGATCGAGTAATGTATAGTTTTGTGTGGCATTGCCTTTTATCTTAATAATTCAATATGTGTAGAGGAAATATTTTCAGCAATTGTCTGCGTCGCACAGTTCATTAAGAATCAAATACTTATGTACCAGCAAGTAAAAAAAAAATTTGTTTTACAATACTAGTGAAATGTCTTACACTAGTTCATAATTTATATAGAGACAACAATATTATTTATTTCAACTATCCCAGTAGAAAGTTATTGTTTAAAAATAGGAGTATTTTAATTAATAAATAATTACATTTCACCAGTGTGAAATTTGTATTATATTCCGAACACATTTCCTTGACAAGTTTTCTAAATTACAGCAAAAAAAAAAAAAAAATTACAAAGCTCTTTTCCCAGAACAGTTGTGCTTAAGGTGGCCGCCTGGTTGAAGGAATTTTGCACGTCTGAGGCCTAAAAGCATGGGAGCTCTAGGGACGACCAATACATGCGCATCAAATCTCTCATCACCTTTACGCGCAAAGCACTGAACTGGCGTGCAGTCTTGCCCTCAACAGGGCACCTCTACGAAACTTTTAGCGAAGACCCTACCAATTTATGATGTAATAATAAAAATAAAGTTTTGACGCATGCCCATATTCCTTTTTTAATGTTTTGTACCGCAATGTTCATACCTAAAAATGACAGTGAAAACACCCGTTTGAGCCATTTTCACTATCACAAAAACATTCTTTAGAGAGAAATTGAGGAACTAAAAAACGTTACAGATGTACAATGTGAATGTAAGCAGACCCTACTCAGACATGTTGGACGGTTTTTTAATAAAACATCTTTCTGCTGGAGCTCTGCACACCGTTTGGCGGCCTTCCCAGGTGGCCACCTTAACTAAAGTAGGGCAGCAACAACTACTGTATTACTATAAAAATGAGGCTCTCTCACATGCAGCTCCTTATGTTAAACGGTTAACTACTTTCTTTTGTCAGTCGGACTATCCCGATGCACATCCTTCAAAGCAAGTTCATTGAGATGTTTCAATCCAAAGTGTGATAGGAATAATGTTTTAATTCTGTGCAATATGGGGAATGTTTGCTTGGGACTGACAACACTCATCGACATGCAAGACAGAAGTTTAAAAAGCAATCTTCAAATGTAGCATGTACTTGTTCCACTACAAAACTCTGGAAAACATCCATTATTACCTTGCAGCTTTTATATTTAGCTTTTCACAAAAGATACTCTGCTTTAGGTGGTTTTGCAGGTCATATTCAAAACAATACAGTATATAGGTGAAAAAAGTTTCCAGTTTTCCTTTGTTGTATCATATGTCAATGGCCAGATGAGAGATCATTAAAAATATTTTGCATGAACAAATTCACTCGAGAAACATGATTAGAAATCTCATGCCGTGTCCGAATCTGCCTTAAGTACGTACATACTCAGGCATACCTGTCCCCGTAAGTGACATTATCAGTGTTGTCCTAATTGCAAGTATACAAGTAAACGAACATGTATACTTCTCGCAGTCTTGCGGCTTATATGTGCTGCCATTTTGATATGCATTTTGTAGATTACAATTGATTTTAAACATGATTATTTTATTTAAAGACTAATAGGGCAACATCACTAATTTTAAGGCACAGAGTTTTAAACTAAGTTAATAATTATAGAAAATACACCTTAAAAAAATTCTAAACAATAAATTCATATTCATAACCGACAGATGCTAATGAAAAACAAGCAATCAAAATTGCAAACTCACATATAATAAGCATGACAATAAATGTTATGCAAGTCAAATTGAAATAATATTGAATCCTTGATTTAACACTACAAAATTTAGGCAATTAACAAGTTCTTCACCAAAATGCATGTTCAATAAAAGTAATTGGCTGGATAATAGCTGTGGTTGAAGCCAATAAGGTTGCCTGTTCAAATTAATCAATTGTGGCGCGAAGGGTGTGTGAAGTATACAAGGGTGCAAGTACACTAGTACGGTATATGGGTACCTGAATTCGGGCACAGCATTTGGCAGCATCTTGCAGTAGAGGTTTTAACACTGACATACTAATGTTTAGTAGTACTTGCTGGTACTTTGCAGTGCAAAGTTTGCTATTTGATGATACGAGGGACAAAGACAGTCCTACATAATGATTTTGAATTTTCTTCAGCCTTAGCGAAAAGTGTATTCAAAGACTGAACAGCTCTAAGACTAGATATTACTATTCTCGCTCAAATCACTAATTTTCTCTTCAATACTATTGAAAGCAGTCTGCCTGTGTAACGGTTACTTCTAGAGAAACTGGATAAGTGGAAGTGTTAGTGATAAAATGTTACTATGATTTGTAAATGTCACAACAAATATCAGATCACTAACTGCTGTGACCAGTGCCCTAACATTAAGAGCTGCCTGACATGCTTTACATTTAAAAACAATTTGCAGGGCTTCTGCTACTTTGTGCAGTTAGAAATTAAACTGTTTACACTGCAGCATGGTGTTTGATACAAGTGTCGCAGAGTTTCCTTAACTGTCCTCCAAAGTATTGAAATAAGAACAGCATTTCCTTTTAAAATGCAGTAAAGAAATAAATGGCTTTGAATATTATTACAGCTATATTCCTGATGCTTTTAACAGTTGGAAACATGGATATCGACAAATTCTAGATAGAATGTATTTAAGACAATGAACTGTGTGATCGCTACTCTCTGCATTTTTTTAAAACCACCACAGATTTCTGAAGTCACTCGTGCATTTGTCTGTTGCGATTCCAATACGACCTGTTATATTTAAATCCTGTATCAATTTGAAAACCATGTAATGTAACCTTACACCAATTAGTTGTTTCTAGCTGATCATCATTTTCTTGTTTGTGCTCTTCTTGTTAACAGTTACTTCACTACGATAATAATTACCCTCGTTTCCTTGAACCAATGAGCACCAAAATCGTCTCTTTTGAGGCTGTTATAAACATACCCCATATATGAGACAGTTGAGAGATGAGTGACACATCTGTCATCTAACCACACAACCCTTTGGGATAGAAAAGGTTAGAGTTTTTTGAAGAAATCTAATATTACATAAATTAAAATAAGAAAATTTTTCTAATTATTTTTTTGATGCAACTTTTGAACTGTCTCATATTTCAGAGAAACATTGGGATGTTTTCCACTAAAGAAGTCTTAAGTGAATCAAATTCTTAAACAAGTAAATATTTTTTTACTGACCCCATGCTCTTCTTTTGCATGCTAATGGGTTTTCTTCAGGAAAGAAACATTTTTTTGATTCAAGTTGTGAATTAGTTATACATTAATAATTGAGATGTTACTCCTGCACTACATGCTATGACTCAAGAGGCTTTTTCTAAAATTAAATTCTTAAAAGCTTAAATCAACAAGCATAAAAAAATACATCATAGTGAGAAAGACCCATACATTCCCTGCTGAATGAGTATGGCCAGGAACCAACAGGCAGCAAACAGATTAGCATTTGGAAATGTGATACACCAAAGTGTAGCTGTGTAGGTGGCAGATTGTACAATACAGAGTAGAAACTAAGAAAACAGTGTGTGTGGTTGCACTGGCTAACTGTGACCATATCCATGATAAACACACGTTTGATGCATCCAGTGATGATGTGTGGTGTAAAATGCAGTCTGTGTTGCGATGCGTTGAGAGTAGTGATAATGACTTAATGGGCCCAATAGCGTGAGACTGTACTAAAGTGTGTAAACACATTTAAATTCTGTAAAGTAGCAATGCCTCATCAGTATTGAAGGCACTATCTGACAACACAACAGAACAGACACTGCCATCATTCGAGATTATGCAGGTGGCGTATCATAACCAATTTCATAAAAAATGTTCTAATTGTGCCCCTTCAATCTCAATGCAGTAGTTCATACAGCGTATTAGAGACTGGTGGACGCATTGAAAAACTCATGGTGTGTTTTGCATTTGATCGCAGGCAGCCACGAACCTGGCCAACAGCTTCAGATGCCACTGGTGTCTCGTACACACACGCTTTAAGAAATCCCCACAGCCAGAAGACTAATGGTATAAGGTCCGGGGATCATGGTGGCCAAGCACGAGGCCCACCCCGTCCTATCCAGCGAGCTGGATATGTTGTGTTGAGATGGTCACGCACAATCCTGGTCAAATGGGGTGGTGCACCATCGTGTTTCAGCCACATCTGTTATATGATGGTGAACAGAACATCCTCCAGTAACTGTGGCAAACGGAACTGTAGGAAATAATAATATTAAAATCCTGACACACAGTTCGGCAGCAAGAATGGGCCAATACATTGTGCTCCACTGTGCTGGCCCAAATGTTGATGGCAGAGTGGTGCTGGTAGCCTCTCGTTACAGTTGCATGTGGGTTAGAATCTTCTCACATGAAGACATTTCTACTGTTGCAAAAGCCTTCCTGTGTGAATGTGGCTTCGTCTGTAAACATTACAATCACCAGGAAATCAGGATTAATTTCATACTGCTGCATTAACCACCGGCAAAATTATAGCCGAGGGGCATAATCTGCTGGCCCCATTGCTTGTACCCTACGCATCTGGTATGGTCACAGCAGCTGTTCATGGAGAACACATCATACTGTACCACTCGATGCATCCATTCTCCGCGCGATCACGTGGGTGCTCATTGAAGCGCTGTCCGCTACATTCTCTAAGACCGCCTCTTCAAACTGCAGTGTGTGGGTGGTTCTTGGTCGACCAGGTCCACATCGATGCTGAAACATGCCTGTTTCCCGTAGTCTCTGTGTAAGGTGTACGAATGTCTGGTGATTCGGCTGATGTGCAGGGTATCTTTGGCTGTACACACGTGCAGCTGCCATGCCATTGCCTCTCACTTCACCATACACTAAGACCATGTCAATCATTTCAGAGTTTGTGTACTTGTCCATGTTCACGTCTGCAGTACCTAGTGAATAAAAGCAGTGACAGGCTGCAAATAATAGGCCACCCAGGCAGATGGGGTGGGAAACTACACTGCTCAGTAGGGGGGAAAGGGGAACTGTCTGTGATGTGTAACATCGCGCATCATACCACCAACATGTGTTTACAGCCGGATACAAGACGTGTTGCCTTGCTACCACTGTATCATTTGTTTGTGATTTAACCAGAAACTGTGGGTCCTAGAGAGTTGCAACTAGGGGGCCTTATTTGCTAATTACGACGTCCTGCTTCATCCGATGCTATCCACAATCAATTTAACCTCACAGTGTAAATGTTGCATACAATGAAAGGGTGCCAACCCCTATTATTTACATTATGGGGGTGTGTACGACATAGAATACCTTCCTTTTATCCAAGATCTTGATTTAATTAATCTGTATACAAATTTGTGTTGAAAAAATCTGCAAGCTGCGCGTAAACGACCATGGCTGGCAGTGCTACAAAGTTTCAAAGCAGTACTATAATGTATAGGAAACTCCCGGCTGAAAAATTTATTTTCACCTTAATGGCAATTTAAAAAAATTTTCGTGATGCCCAAAAGTTTAAAAAAATTTTGTTAAGGACAGCACATGACTGGCATCCTATGTCCTCATGGTTTTCTCTTTTCTCATTCCTTTTAGGCACCCATGGAGTCTCTTGACTGTTCCTAACTTCATTACCATTACCTGTTACATTTCCATAATCTCGTAGCTCCTCCGTAGTATCTATGACATTGGAGGCCATTGTGTTAGCAACAGTGTATTTTAAAAACAGCAGAATATTAAAATACACATACTGAGTTTCCAACTTTGCTGCTGATCCACTCTTATAATTTTTATTTTAACTGCATGACTGCAATTTCTGACCCATAAAAATTATTTGTTTCAGATATTTGGCCACAGGATGCTCATTTGCAAAGTTACACTACACATTTAGGATTGGGATTTCCACTGTCGCAAAGTAGTTCAAGAAGTTTGTACTGCATTTTTTTAAAAACAAATTTGTCTACCTGAACTAATAAAAGACATGTGGATTCAAATATCAAATTATTTTTTCAATAGAGCTAATTTCCCTCCTTGTTTATGTGCTATAGAAGGGAAACACAAGAATGATTGTATCTAACCAAAATGGTTATATGTGTTTTAATTATAAAGGATATTTTTTCCATTGTCCTGTTAGCAATTTGTGATAGATGTTACAAATTCAGAGTAATATATGTTGGAGCCTATTTGGAAATTTGGAGACTTTTCAACATTTCAGAATCCAAATATTGATCAAATAATTCCACAGAACAGCCTTAAATACATGAACTTGCATCTATTTCACAAAACAGTTCTAGTTGTATATCCTACGTATTTATGACTGATGAAGCATTCACTTTATCCCACAAATATAATATTTGGATAAAAGAAAGAAAGCTTTTAATTATAAACTCTGCAGAACAAGATGCTATGTAGAATGTACTTTTGAGATATTTGTCAACAAATGGCAAATATTTTACAGGCCACTGAACATCATTTTAAACTTGGTTAATGACATTACGGCAGCTTGAATATTATAGACTATTCACGGTTACTACACACTTTTCTGAATCACTATTAAAGTTCTACTTTTGGTAATTGATTACGTGTACTTCTGCTACATGTAAACATAAACACTTCCATGTGACTTCTAGGTTTCAAATGTCAAATGCTTTGTTTACTGTTTTCAGCTGTTCAAATAATTCTGTCATATTTGAAAAATCATTACATATGAATGTTTACAATTAATGTTTATAAACATATTTAGGTCAGCTTTATGACTATTTAACAATGTCTGTATTAACAATAGTTCTTATGGTAATTTTACATTGATAACATTGTGGCATACACAATATAGCATATTACACATAATACACGTTAATATTTTGCTGCAACTGTGTTTAACCCTGTTAACTGTGGGGGAAAGAACTAAAGTATTTAACCTCTTGTTATTAATATGTGTTGTGTTATTTTGTTAAAAAGGACGGCTTCAGTTGGAATAAATATTAAAACAAAGGAGCAGCCAGTTCAACAAAAACTAAGGTAAATTCAAGCATGCAACTCATGTCACTAATTTTTTTTTACGTAACAGCAACAAACTTAAAACACAGTGGTGAACATGCACACAAATAGACCTACCACAACTTTTACTCTGCTTACATTTCTTTGCATAGGCACTTAGTTTTTACTGGGTTTATTTTATTATTGATTTAAAATTTTCTGGCTGGGCATTGTGGCAAAAATTCAAATCACAGAAACGTTAAGCGCAGAACACAATGGTGTTTCTAACACCTAGGGAAAAGTTACAAAGTTGTGATAAATAAACAGACAAGACTTTCAAATAAATAATTTCATTATAAAAAAGTTAATGGTTAAAAACATATAAATTTTGCATGTATAATATTTGCAATCACACACACACTGGCACAGCGTAATGGAGACACAATAATAAATACCATTTCACACGCACCGGCCATGACACACCTTTACAGTATATTTATTCCTGCAGTGGCAACACAGATTTATCACGACATTGTAACTTGTATAGGTAGGCTTAAAAAACACGTGTACAAATTTGATGTGGTAATTTTAACTATTTTTCGAAGGAAGTAACACTAACCCTTCGTTCTGCCAAAAGCAACACGCCAGGTCATGTCGCGACTCACCACTTCTACCAAGTTTCGATTTGTAACAGTCCTGCCATCACATCTAATTATATTATAATAAGTATTCAAACAATCTCTAGTTTAAAATTCCAAATTCGATAATCATTATTTTTGCTGTAATAAGTATGAAATATGCAAAAATGAAAACATATTCCTGCTACTACTAGTGCTGCAAAAAAAAAAAAAAAAAAAAANAACTCCGGTCCAACCTATTCAAGTTTCTTCCTCGAACAAAAAAACCATGTCACTAGGGCCTATGCACCATAATCACTGATATTTTTAACTGTAACAATAAAATGTGTTTCCATCAGTGCTTCCTAAAAATTTAAATATTTCAATAGGCAAAATTTAATTTACAAATAGCACACCAAAAAACTACACTTTAAAGTTAATCACAGTGTTATATATTTGTGGTATAAAAGTTGTTTAAAAAACCGGTTGACATGTTACTTGTAGAGTAATTTTTTAAAGGTTTGTTTGAAAACATAAAAAAAAACTGTGAATGGACTATATACAACTTTATAAGATACAGAGATGGGTAACCCTTCGAAGATACACTTACTTGTTACTTGGTTGAGAACATTTCACAAGATAGTGTATGAAGAAACGACAGACGTGCATCAACATATTGTTACATATTTTCAGAATTATGACAGAAGGGAAACTTGTATCACAAAGTAATTACGTTGAAATGAACATTATGTACATTTAACAATTTATTGAGCATAAACATATAAGACCATTATTTAATGGAGATTAAGAACATGTACATGTTTGAATTACAACCCTGCATCTTATAAAGTATTATAAAATTTGTATGTGTTTGCTTTGTTGACTATATGATTTTAAACATCAAGGAATACAGGCCATAGTGCCTAGGTTTAGTTGCCTATTTTGTTAACTGTGTATATTTGTGTGTGTGCATCAGTGTGTCACAAACTCCCTAGCAATTTATATTGAAATTAAAAAGTTTGTAATAGCTTTTATTTCTTATTTTTGTATCCCAATCATATAATTATTAAATGGTACTCACAAAGTGTTTTCTTTTCTTCTACTGATAATTTGTCACAGTCAAAAATGTGTAACACTTATTTCCACTACTACTGTTTCAGATGTCCGTCTGAACACTCCGGGCTCTTTGAATTCCTAATAGACTGACAGTGCTGAATTTAAAAAATCCATTTTCCAATATCGAACTTCATAGTGCTCTAACAATGACCAACACATCTTCACTCAACTTCGGTTCGGCTCAATTCTCTTTCCCACCACAATGATTTGCAATGTGCCACATGCTAGTGCGTAGAATATATGTGGTTCCATACCTATAGTAGCGCACTCAGTTCCATCTGGTTAACAGTGCAGCGCTGTACTGTGGCTTGCCACACAGTGCGTACTGTTACGAGGTGTGGTCAAACCCTTAGCTGAGCGGCCTGACTGATCACACCTTCACTTATTTATACAGGACACGGGCCGTGATTGCTGAAATTAGTTATAAAATCACAAACCACAGAAACCACCTCCACCGGCCAGTAAATGGGGACAAAGCAGCCGATATAGGGCAGTGTAGTCCGTGGGCAGTGTCTTTTGTTGTTGGGCCATTGGAACGAGAAAACCACTGAAGATGGGTGTGTCCGGCCGTTGACTTGTGCCATCTTAATCAGCCTCCGGAATCATGAACAAGGTGGGGACTCTCCAATTAGGCTTTATTCAGAACGTGGCTGGTTAAATATTCATAATTTTATATTTCAGTATAAATAAGAAATTTTGTCGTAAAATTTAAAAGAATTTTATACACATATTATTATTATTATTATTATTATTATTAGAGAATCATTTTGATGTCAAATACGTTAACATCTGTTTTGTTATTTTTAGACACTTTTAAATAACTACATCCAGCGCACACAGGTGATCTATATCTAAATTTAAATTACTCTAATAGTATTGCTGAGGTAAATATACGCAACTAGGGACTTACAGTTCATACTGAAATTCATTAAATTTTAATAACGTTTGTTATTTAGGATTGAAATAATTGCTTTGTAATTTTAGATATTGGGCTGTAAAGAGTAATTTATTATTTAAACCTAATAAATTATGTATAAACATAAACAAAATGCCACATAGTGTTAGTGTTAGAGACTCACAACCTCAAGAAAGGCTGACGCGATCGTGAACCACCCGCAGGGCGTCTGCCGCGCCCGCGTGGAAGACACTTTGCACACCCAGCTGTATTGAAGTTCAAGGCCCGCATGGCCACTGCAAACACACAGCACAGCGTTTGTTCGGCCCACCTCGCCCGAGGACTGCACAAAAGTAATTGGCAGTTCCTTATACCTAGCTTCTGTGTCTACTATAATTCCTTTCAAAAAAATTTCCTACCGTAGTGAAGAGGACTTCAACCCGATCCATATTCCTACTGCCACAAGATGAACTCTGAAACTCCCAATCATCTACATAATCCACATGGACTCCAGGGCAAGATGAGGGCATCTCGCTAGTGAACATTGGGGGAGATGTTACGAGGTGTGGTCAGGCCCCTAGCTAAGCAGTCTGCCTGTTCACACCTTCACTTATTTATCCAGGACACGGGCTGTGATCACTGAAATTAGTTATGAAATCGCAAACCACAGAAACCACCTCCACCGGCCAGTAAACGGGGACAACGTAGCCAATATAGGGCAGTGTAGTCCGTGGGCAGTGTCTTTTGTCGTCGGGCGATTGGAACAAGAAGACCACTAAAGATGGGTGTGTCCGGCCGTCGACTTGCGCCATCTTAATCAGCCTCCGGAATCATGAACAAGGTGGGGACTCTTCAATTAGGCTTAACTCAGAACGTGGCTGGTTAAATCTTCATAATTTAATATAATTTAATATTTAAGTATATTAGCATAGTTCCCCCCGTTCATATTCAATCAGATTTATATTGAAATAATATTGTACAGCCTTAATGTTAAATACACCTATTTTATATAGTGTTCGTTACATAACTCTTATCAATAACTTGTTACGCCCCTATATCCCCGTTAAGGATAATTGTTCACAAAATACCAAAAATACAACAGTACGAGCCATTAGGTAGACGCTCCATTATTTTCTGGTATACAGCTGGCAAAATTTGTTTCCATTTTCCCAGTACCTTGGTGAAAATTTGCGGTTTGTTGGTAGTGTGAGTGTGTCTCGGATGCAAATAAATGATGCTCAAGCTCATCCCAAAGATGTTATCTTAAGATTAGGTAGAGGTTATTCGGTGGCCCAATTGAACAGTTCCACCTAACCAACTTCAAGCCATGATACACCTGACCTTGTTTTATAGGCAAGAGAGTGCTGATACAGGGAATGGCCTATCCCAAATATTTGTCTCACAGTGTGGGAAGCATGTTTTTTTCAAAATGTCTTGGTACACAGTAGAGTTCATTAATTCATTGACTAAAACTTTTGTCAAACTTATGGCCAAGCCTAAACCAAGAGAAACAGCATAAACCATTATACTAATGTCATCAAATGTCACTGTTGACACAACACACTTAAGATAAGAAACCATTCCCCAAGCATCCGCAACTCCACACAGAACCATCCAGGTGTCAAATCATATACCATGATTCATCACTCCATATTATTTCCTTACACTGCTCCAAAATTCAATGACAGTATTGCTTGCATAAGTCCAAATTATGTTGGGCATTGATGCAAGTGATAAGTGGCTTTCTGGCAGTGGCAAAACTATGAAAACCACGTGCTATTACCTCCCAGTGGTGGGTCCTATTACTGGCCTCTGTACCTGAGCTGTCATGAAAAAAAAACTTGTTGAGCCTACCATAGCCATCTTTGAGATCAGAGCTTCCATGATTATTCCAGATGACTATGGCATTGCTAATGATGAATACATGCATATTTAAGAAATATATATTACATAATACTCTAATTTATGGGCCCTTACAAACATGCTCCTTTCTAATGCACAAAAACTTTATTTATTATGACAACAAACACAATTATGGTGTTCACAAGAATTCGTACCCTCATTTACAGAGCATACTACTGGACAAGACAACTGCGAGCACAGGGATGTCTGGTGACCTTTGGCCACATCAATACTGGTTTGTAAAATGTTATCTTATGCTTGTAGCAGTGCTTTATAAACAAAACTATTTAAATAATTTGTTACTGCTATTAAGCTTTTTTGGAAATCTGAGTATTCAAATGCTGCTGGACTTTTCAAATAGGAAGAGAATAAATAGTTCTGTTGAGCTATCATAATACAGGAAGATAATTTACTGATTAGGCTATAATTCCACATAGGTAGTAGATTTGAATTGTTAAATGAGGACAGATTTTCCACCATGTTAAGCAAATTTTATGTGCCAAACCAACTGCATCAAGTTTTAATCAAGATTTTATATATTTTTTTAGCAACTACAGTAGAGCACCCCCTAATCGGAATTCCCTCAAACGGAACTCCCCATATCCGGAACTAATTTTCAAAAAAAATTCAAAAGTCACAAAGTTGTGCCATAACTTTCCCGCGCTCGCAAGAGGTCTTTCGTTCCTCACACCAGACTGTACATGCCCACTAGCTGGTAAACAAGCTGTATGATGAAGAGACAGCCGGCCCAAGTAGCATAGCTACAGCTACGCTGCATCATGACACAAGTGACAGTGACTAATGGCAATGTGCGACACATGCCATTGGTTTTAGTGGTGTGACTTTCAGAATTTAGTGTTCTAACGTGTTAGTGTAAATGTACCGTATTTTGGCATGTATAGACTGCATCAGAAGTTTTTGATGAAAAATTAGGGATAATTAATATTTCAAGTATAGGCCACACTGAATTACTGTATTCCCGTAAATATTGCCGGGCCTCATCGTGCTAATGCGGCAACAGCAATCTATAACAACGTCAAACTAATAAATTTTCCATTCAGTGTTATCGTTGCCTGCGCCGTCTGGCCTCTGCCTGCTGAAAAGTGGCAACCTTGCAGTATTCCACGTAAATAAAACTCTTGTATATATGTCAAAATGCTTCAACACTGTGTATGAATTGCGGACCATGTGCGCCGTGTGTAGCCTGCCAGCTCAGCTGACTTTTGCTGGGCAGGCAATGGTATGGTGCAAGATTGCGTGCAGCATCACACACACACGCAAGCCCGCGCGCGCCACACACACACAGAGAGCTACTGCTGGCTGTCTCCTCCCGCCAGAGAGAAAAAGAGAGAGAGACATAGCATTCCAAACAAAATAGAGGGAGAAGGAGGGAGAAAGAAAAGAAAGGGAGTGAGCAAGCTTGCCTGGTGCTGGGCGACTGAGGTTGTTGTGCTAGGGGTGGGGGTGGAGGTGAAAAGGAAGGACGCCAAGTGAGAGGGAGAGAGAAAAAAGAGAACGGAAGCAAGCCAGCTGGATGGCAGTTGGAGGTGATACAAAGCAGAACTGCAGAGGACAGGCACGCAAAAGAATGGTGCGACCCATGCGCGTTTAAACACATAAGGGATGAGCTATTTAATTTCTAATTTCTTTTTTACTTCCTTAGAAACCAAGTTAAAACATTAGAGGGTATTGTTCGTTGACAAATTTCTGAACATGGTTTAGGGGGGGAATTTTTTTTTTAATGCAAATATCTTGTCAATAAGCCGCAGCCCACTTTTTATCTTTTTTTTTTGTAAAAATGTGTGGTCGAAATACAGTACTTTGTGAACTTTGTGTATAATACATCAGCCCCGCTCTTGTAAATGTAGATTGTGCCAACGTGCCATGCAGTAAGGGAAAGACTATCCACGGAATTCACTATTCATTGGGAAGTTTTAACAGTTGCACGTCAACACAAACAGTAACATGTCACCGCTACAGTCCTAGATAATCTCCAGTCCTCGCTTACTCACGCACACAAAGCGATAAGAACCCCGGCTAGCAGGTTGTGAATGAAGGTTATTAACGCAGGGCCGGGAGTTTTATGACTCACATTTTCATAAACAGTATGTACGGTTTTTTTTTTATGGTTTTGTAACTTTAAGGGTAAAACTAACAACTTTATACTCATTGATTTCTTAAGTTAAAATTATGTGCCACATATACTCGAGTTCAGATTAAAAATGTGTTATTTTTCACACCATCCCACCCTTATTTCCCATAACCGGAATTATCCCACAACCGGAATAGCCCTTCCCCCCTACAATTCCGGTTGAGCGATGCTCTACTGTATGATTAAATTAATAAATTCATAACTACCAAATTTGATTATTTACCCCACAGAATACAAATAAGCCACTCACAATGGCAACAATTTTCCTATATATTTTGCCCCGCAACAAAGCAAACAAAATTGTTACATTATAACCTGCTAAATTTGAACGCCTATTCAATTCAGAGCTTCACTCACTGAAGGGTAAGATGATACAAAACATTCTTTTCAAAAACATTAGGTAATCAATACAGAATAACTTCAGTACTTACGGTATCCTTGTGAGGTAATAAGTCTTTTCGAATTCTGAAAAAATTCTTTCCAAACTGCCGTAGGCCTTTCACAAAACGTTTCTGAAAATAAAGTTTACAAAAACCTTACAAACCACAACACACATGCTATTAAAAATTAACACAAGCAAGAATTTTTATACAGATAGCATCTAGTCTGTAAATGGAATTTTTCTTCCTTACAAACCCTTTTATATATATATATATATACATACACACACACAAAACTGTACTTTTAAAGCACAGTTAATGTTGTTATAATTACAATATTTGAAGAGTAAATATCTGAAAATGTAGGCTAACTAATTTTTGTTGATATTTTGTGAGTTTAGTGGCTGAAAGGTTACAACTAAGAAGAGTTAAAATAGAGAGGCTAGATGATAATACAGAAACAATTCTAAACAGAAATCAGGTAGGAGACTAGTTTTGGTGTGTGTGTGGATGTGTGTGTGTGTGTGTGTGTGCGTGCGTGCCTGCATGTGTGTGGTAGAGAGAAAAAGCCACAACAACCATAATGCAGAGCGTTGGGATGCCCATGAGATTGGTGGTGCCAGAGTTTTCCAGAAATGCATTCAAAAATATAAACATATGACTAATCTACATGATTATAAAAAAACCTTTTAGTAAAGTGTCCACAAAATACTAACCCTTTCAAGTTTTAAATTATTTCTAGGACTTCATTTTTGTTGTTAAACTTTATGGACTTAGCCAATATTTAAGTTAGGGAAGAGTAGTATTATGTTGGAATGTTGTAGAAGCAGGATTTATAGTTGCAAACGCAAGGTATGACATCCAGTTATCATCCTCAGTTTGGCTCTATCTAGCATATTCAGGATGTAACATCGTAGCAGTAGTTTTAGATTTTGCATAAAATATTTCTTAATTCATAATAATTTTATCTGCCACTCAGATTTGTATGTCCACTTGCAGGGATCTGTGTTTGTTTATAAAAAGTTAATGACAAAAATGTCAAAAAATTTCGAAATTGCTGCTAATAGAATATCATGACAGAAATTTTAAAAGAATTAAAACACATTTATGTGTTGTTTATTTCAGTCATAGAATATTTCACACACACCTGTGAACACACACAATGCTTCAACCTCCATACATTTTAGAAGCACTTGAAGCAACAGAGGGAAAGAAAGGTAAAAATAAAATATTAATATTTGTTATAAATGTATGTATATATAGCAGTGAATAAAAGTTGTGTGTGTATGTATATATATATATATATAAAAAATTTTTTCTGGTAACTTACAATGCACAAAGCATATTATAAACAGGTTTCAAAATCTCATGGAAAAATAAGTCAAAACAAAAGGGATAATTGTAAAGTTTTAAAGTACCATATATCTGTATGTCCAAAATGAAGTGTGATAGTGCCTTTACCATGGCTAGAAGCTCCCTGTCTGTAACACAGTAATGTCTCTCAGGCTTGTGCAATATTTGACTAAAATATTCTAGTGGTCTTTCCTTCCCATAGTAAATCTCAGATAACACAGTTCCAATGTCTACATCACTAGCATCACTATCCAAAATGAATATGCCCTCATTTTTCGGGAATCCCACGATGGGGAGATATCAGAATTTCCTTTAGTTTACTAAAAGAAAGTTCATGCTCAGTGGTCTAATGAAATTTTCTCAGTTGTGTGCGAATTAAAACTGCTTTGTGGTCGCCTCGAGTACCACAAATCTTTATCTATAATCCAGCTTCTACAATTGAATAAATTCAAATGAATTTTGCACAAACATGAATTCATTTCAGACATTCTAGTTTGAAATTATTTAATTGCACATGAAACAAATAGATACAGTGATCTTTTCCAAAAAATTACTCATCTAATAAAATAGAAAATTCACTGTTGATATAAATAATTATTGAATCTGTCAGTATCTTTTGTCTACACATATGCAATGTGACAGAAAGGTTTCCTTGGGCAAAAATTCACATTTTTATACTAAAAAACATTATTTCTGAAAGCACAATATATTTTTTTTTCTTTTCACAAGTTTAAGTTTGACTTCCTTGGAGGTGACCCATTTTGGAAAAGTCCACACCAAATGACAGTTTTTTGCAGGTTGTGTCACAATGCCCTAACGGTCAACATAGTAACAGTCTGAACATGTTAAACCGGTAGAGGCAGCAGAGACATATTCTCCCATTATGTTGTTAACTAACTAAATACCTTTTGTAGTTTTTTTAGTGCTGACCACTCTTAATATTTAATATTTTTATAGTGGATTTTAATATTTCTAATATTTACAAAGACTATTCAATTATAAGGTACTGACAACTGTAACAAAAACTCAAAATTATAATTATGCATGTTTAAAACTGTTTACAATTGCCTGTAAATGCACTTAAAAATAGTGTATACTAAGAATGTTCTTAAATAAGCAACAAATAAAATAAATTATCAATGTTAACTAAAATATAATAAGTTGCTGCCTCGGTCAGTTCATGTATTGGCTTGGCGATCATGGCGAACCCAGGTAAAAATCTTCAGTAGTAGGCACATAAACCAAGCAAACTTATTACTTCGCATTTGTCAGTTGGTGTCAGCCAATTTATTATTGCTTTGGTCATCTCAGTGTCTGTTTCAATTCCGTGGGCCAACACTTAATGTCCCAAGAAATTTACTTTCTTTTGAAACAGGTGGCACTTCTTAGGAACTAGTTTTGATTTGCCTGTGGCCACTTTATGGAATACCAAGTCTAAGTTTGATATGTGATCTTCAAATGTCCTTCCTATGACAATATCATCATCTAGGAAAATATGACAGATAACTTAAGGGAGGACTTTTTCCATCATGTGTTCGAAGGTGGCAGGGGCATTACACAGCCCAAAAGGCATAACTTTGAGGCTCCTTTTCCTTGGACACAAAATGCAATCTTCACTTGGTCATTTGGGGCTATCTAACACTGTCAGTACCAACTCTTCATGACCAAGGTAGAAAAACATTGAGAACCTATCAGGCCTATATATATACCAGGTGACCTCTAGGGAGCTCTCAGTTGAATGATGGCAGTCAAAGGGGAATGGGAGAGGGTGTGTCACATTGTTTTTTGACCAAACTTCCCAACACATACAAGTGAAAACATCCCACAAACATCGTCATTCATTCTGCAACCTTGTGCAGCAGTGTTGCCAGACTTACCTGCCCTTGACTGATGCCTTCTCTCATGCTCAAATGTGTTTTTATACATACACTCAGCTGTGCCAATGCATGTACCTTCACTCACACATACATTAGTCAAGATTTAACATTATCTAAAGAATAATGTGCTTTGGCATGTAATGTAACGCTTTACAAGAAACTTTAGTATCTTGGAAAATTGCTTGTAAATTAATTTCTCTCTTCACATAAATATAAAAGAT
Organism: Clitarchus hookeri; assembly: GCA_002778355.1. Lineage (NCBI taxonomy): Eukaryota > Metazoa > Arthropoda > Insecta > Phasmatodea > Phasmatidae > Clitarchus > Clitarchus hookeri. The sequence goes on from NQII01002340.1 coordinate 151,998, forward strand.
CTGTACCAAAAGGCACAAGGTAATGAGTGCCTCAATGCGCCAAGTAAAAATAAAAAAATTTTTGATTATTCACAACAAATAAAACACCAAGTTAGGTTCAATATGGCATGTACTTCAAATAAAAGATAACATTAGATTACCAGATCAAACAGTAACATCAATAAAATTGTTTTTTGTTTGTATAATTTGAAAACCTACAATAATATAAGATTTCCAGAACAAAAAGTGCAATGACTTGAAGTATTTTACCAATTAAATAATGCACAAGAACAATAAACAACAAACTGGTAAAATTCAGCATGTTTTACCAAGTGAAACAGCAAACACTTAGGTGGTAAATCTACTTTGAGTACATTGTTTTTTTAACAGAATGTAAAGACTCAGTATGACACAGCAGTTTTGTAGCACCAAAAAATTCAATATCACTTAGCAATACATGTATATTTATGGCTGAAGTGCCAAATAGAAAAACTTTATAATAAATATGATTACTACCACTAAAAAATATTACCTAAACTACTCATGGCTATATGCACACTTGCAATTAAATACATATGAAAATATAACCGAATGTTAGTTAAGCATTAGAAATGGCACAAAATATTACATAAATATTAAAGCAAACATCATTGCATACAAGTCTTTCACCTCCTTAAAAGACCTATGTCAAGGTCTTGGAAAGAGACATTACTAAACAAGTTTCAATGAAGAAGGAAAATACCTTCAGAGGTGTGAATTGGTAATTTATAACTCAGAACCTATGGTTGAACACCCTGAACAACGAATTAACTATCATACCAAAACGGGAAAATTACGATAACATGGCATAGCTCACACTCGTAAGAACAAGGAGCAAGTACACTGTAAATTTAACAAAATGAATACATAATCGTAAAGTCACCTTTGCCCAACATGGCAAGGATCAAGTAGCTTGAGACCCATTCTACCCATGCCATCCTATTGTCAGTACATTGCCCATGACAGATGGTCAAGTGCCAAAGTGAAGCTAGAAACCTCAACATACAACAAGAAAGTTACATAGTAAAAGAGAAAATTTATTACATTATGCCAAACTGAATTTAAACTGCAGGAGGTCTAAACAGAAATTAGAAAACAATACTTTCAGTTTTAACAAACATAATCTACGGAGGCGACCATCTCAGCCTGCCCTGAGATAGGGTTGATGCAACACTAACTAATAGATAAAAGGTAGAAGACTACATACCTCAGTTAGCAGCAGAAAGCAGTACAGCTCGAACCCAAGCTGGCCAGGCTAGGGGAGGGTGCATGCGCATAACTGGAGGGGAAAGAAGTGTATAGGAGGGGGAACATGGAGAAAGGAAGCAAGCCAGGAGGATTACTATAGAGATTACACACTGTCCGAGCGTCGCAGCAGTACCAGAAAGGGAAAAGTTTCACAGCACAACAAAAAACATAATCCATGGAAGCACAAAAAAATTTGTATGGTTCATATCATAAAACTGAAATGGACAACTGTTAAGTGTTATAATAACTGGAATTTCTATACTCTGAAAAATAAAGCAAATTGCGAAACTAAATTATTGTAGGGACAAATTACAGAATAGACGAGAAAAAGAGAAACAATGGCAAATGTAAGTAAGCAATAAAAGTAAGAAAAATATAGCAATTAATATTTTGCTTATAATGGAAACACAATTGTAATAAGGGCACGTTCTTATGTGAAACAAGCTTGTTATAAAATTTTAAGATTCACTCTTCGAAACTCTTATTCTACTGTTACAGTATTCTAGAGGTTCCCAAAATAATGTCTACCACCTCTCAGCTCACTTGTATGTTGGCTTCAGTTGTATCTGTGAGTGTCAGCTACGAGACAGACACCAGAGGAGGATGATGTGTCGCTCTGCTCTTTGGCCCAGCTTCAGACCACAAAAGTAGCTGAGGGCTTGCCCCTAAGCTGGCTTCTCCCATCTTGCACACAAACACACAGACTGGTGACAGTGTTGCCAGATTGTCCATGTGCCCTACCAAGTCTCTTAGAAGATGGGGCACTGGTGGTCTTCATTCAAAAATGCCCGGACATTCCTGTGTGCATTTTGCACTTGCGAGTGCATGCTCTGATTCTGTGATCGCTTTGTGTGTACTGTCTGCCTATAATATATTATTGCACTATATCATTAACAAAATATTTTCACGTAATTAGTATAAAGTTTATTAAAGGTATGTTTTGACCCAAAAAAAAACTGGTTACCAAATATTGTTACATGCCTGCTGCTCAGCATCACTTCCCTAGCCCCACCCTGCTTGAGGGAGCGAATCAAGTGTTTCAAGGGTGAGCGGTAACCCAAAAGTGTGCAGAGATTTACAAAGGCATGCCGCTACTGCAGAGATAAGCCTATTAGGAATCGTGGGCTCCCATCCTTTAGCGGACTGAATTTTTGGGGTTATCATTGAAAGAATGTTATGGTCACCGCTCTTACCTCGCACAGCAAAACTTGGTGTGTGGGGAACTTTTTAGATCGGGCCAGTGAGACTACTTAAGCCACGGCGGGCTTCAGAGCAGTCAGTCTAGAACTCATTTCTTTTAAAGAAGATAATTCTTGTAGTGGAATTTGGTTCACATTTTTCTTTTTGAATGCTTTCTGGAATCAAGGTTGAGATTGCTTGAGTTGTTTGTCCCTTTTTGGGTTTATGATTTGTATCCCAACACTGTGACCAAGAAGTGGTTCACATGTCAGCTTAATATATATATATATGTAACTTTATAAATGTGTTATATTGCTTAAAACTGTGTGTCCCTGAAACCAGGCAAATGGAGTCGTTGGGGAGTTGAGCAGTTTGGAGAAATGAGTTGCCAAAGAATTTTTTATTAAAGTAGATGTAACAAATTTGTTTAATGGTTTTGGTGAATGTGTCTTATTTTTAATAAGACATCCATCCCTCACAAACTCTGATATGCCCCTGGCATCTTGTAACAACATAATCATGTTAAGTTAGACATTATATTAGAAATTAAGAGCATCCACAACCCTCAAATTTATTCTCCGAAATTGGTACAAGATATTCTGTATTTATTTTATTACACTATTCACATGTTCTGATAAACAAATATTTTGTAATTTTCATACATTATTTGTCAACCATAGCTACTGATAGCTAAGAATTAGTGGCAGCTTCATCCATACAGTGTTATTAGTAGGGACTTGGGCAAACTGGGTTATTTTCTTCTGCTTCTCTGGAGCCATTTACAAGCTTTCAGCACCTAATAATAATAATTTGTAATTGCCAAGAATCTACTAACTGAGATTTACATATTTCTTCAAGTTTAGGATTGTTCACATACGCAAGCATCCCACAAAAGCACTAGTGCTTAGATGATGTTGTAGCCAGAGATGTTTGCATTTAATCTGAAATTGATGATGATGAACCATCAAGGAGACAACCTACTTTCTTCTGTATCTACCAAAACTCAATTAATCATGCATGTTACTGTCACGTGACCTCATGTGTGACCAATCATTGACAGGGAAAATCATGTTTTAATAGGTGATGGATAGCGCCTATTCATCACAACATAAGGCACTTTGCAGGTCTCAGCAAGAATGGGCAATTTATATTTTCAGGAATGCCTATTTAGTACTGCATGTTTCAGCAGAAGCACACAAGAAAAATTCTGTATTCCCTACGTATGGGAAGTTTTTTAAAAAATTAATTTATTGAGCTAGTGTTTTCGTCTGAAAAAATAGTTACACTTTCAAACCATTATTTTGCTGATATATAATGGAACTTATTGTTTTCTGCATTGAAGTTTCCCAGCGCTCGTAGCAGGCAAATGGTAGTTTCATGTTTTTTCATTTTACCAGATTTTACACTAATTTATATTGTAAAAAATATTCTCTGGATTCGCGATCCATATTTAATACGTGATTTTAATGTTAAAGACTTATGACATTTATATTCATGTGTGATAGTGGAACGGTTAAGACTATTAAGTTGGCAACATTGGTGACGGCTGTGTTTGTTTCTTTCTACCAACTAAAAATACCTGTATTATCAAATAAAGATTGTACATGTGCATTTAACATACCCAGTCATGTAACAAAGTTGTGATAAATTTGTTTTTTTACTGCAGGTGCAAAAATATTCCAACGTGTGTTGTTTCAGTTCGACAGACGGATTGTTCTAACGAAATGGCCATATGCTGTTAGGCCTTACATTAGTTATATGTAAAGGCAAGTGCTAGACATACAGGGTATGTTTTTTCACCCTGAATAATGTTTACGACTGTAGTTATTATTTAAAGGCTATGTATGTTCATGTATCATATCTTTGTAACTTACTCTAGGTGTTTTAAACACAATAATGTAACGTGCTTAAACGTCCCAGCCAGAAATAATAAAAAAAAAAAAACTCTAATAAAACAATGTATGCTGAAAAAAATATGAGCAGAATAAAAGTTACGGTGTAATGTGCGTGCTCAAGATTATTTAGAAAGTTTACCCCCATCTTGTTTGCCGCTGCTAAGGTAATGTGATGAAATAAGCAAGACAAATTGTGTGCAAGTTTTTCCTCTTTTTTTTATGTATCGTAGGCTTGTTTGTTTTAATATTTGTTCTGGTTCAGGCTTGCCTTTCATCAGTAATCTAACCCAGGTCAATAACAAGCGGTGAAATACCTTCTGTACTTTTTCCCCCCCACAATTAAACATAGTTAAACAAAATATTAGCGTATAATGTGCATTATGTGCTATATTGTAACATATATTTTAACAACCTGCAAAATAACTACCAACAGCACCAGTGTCACTACAGACACAGTTAACTCATAAAACTTTTAAATACAACAGCATTGTTAGGAATATGAAGAATGTAATGTCAACAAAACATTTTACAACTGAAACAGAGAAGTCACATGGAATGTTTTTGTTTACATCTAGTGGAAGGATACGTTATCAGCAGTTGAAAGTAGAACTTAAGCAGGGCTTCAAAAAAGTGTGAAGTAACTGTGAATGGACTATAGAATAGAAGTATTCCACAAAGTATGGGTCACAACCCCCTGGTGGGTCGCAGACTAAAATTTGGTGGGCCCCGAAAAATATAATTTCTTACATAAACATATTGTAACGTGGCATGCTCACAGTTATAGCCAGATTTAAGTTACCACTGCTATAGCTTACCACTCGACTAGCTCAAGACAAAGTAGCACGAGACTCTGTAAAATGGACGCCAATTAAATATTAAATAAAGTCACGTTCCGGTGTATTTCTTCCATACTTTTATTTACCAGTCAAGTGACACAGTTCACATACGAAGTTCAGGTATGCAGAGTACGAACCGTTCACAGATAAACAGACAAGTTTAGAACAGCGCCACAGTCGTTTACGAATTGTTCATGTCTCAAAAACTTGCATCGCAAGAAGAAGTTACGAAGGCAGGAGGAACGTTCGTTCCCTCCTGGCACTCTAGCAACCTCCCACACCTGCGGAAATAATTTATTGAATTGAATAGTTCAAGCCGAAAAGAAATTAAGTGAAAAAAGATTTAGCGGTCGCGGGTGCTTGGCGGTGTGGGTGAAGCTCTTCACGCCCGATGCGTCTTCTCTGACGGTTGGTTACTTTTTCTTTTTTAGGCGATACACACCCAGAGTATTTATTCTGCGGGCCTATCGCCCCCTTCTCCTAAGATAAGGGCACGGCAGCCGGCATCTGCCAGCAGCGTCATCCAGACTGCACTGTGTCCCGCTTAACTGCGCCATAAAGATAAACAAACTTCTCGTATAAAACTTGTCAACGGAGTCTGAAAGTTTCTAATATAATGCTGACGCTTACTGAAAACTGAAAACTGAAAACTGAAAACTACGACGTTCGAAACGAAACTGCAAATGTATGCCCGATAAACGTACTATCACGGTAAAACGAACCACCACAGCTTTTAATTTCAAACCCGATAAAAATATTACGAAACTTAGCCAAATGAAAGAAAATAAAACACGTGTCCCGAAAATTAAGAATACTGTGTCATTACAATATGCATGAGTTATAAATGTTATAATTTAGAACACATTATAACACATTGTGTAATGCTGTTTGATTAGGTATCTTTTTCATTAAAATTGTTCTTTAATACTTCCACTTTTTAAACTATTTTATTAATCCTACTACCTTTCACTTCCTTACGCTACATAAGAAATAAATGTGAACATGATGGAACAGCGAAACGGTACGTTCCTCTCATAATGCATTAAATGGGTCCTGAACTTTGGCAGTTTTTTTAATGGGTTGCAGTTCATAGAACTTTGGGAATCACTGGACTATAGCATTGACTCTATACAATTTTAATTAAAAGCACACTGCACATCCCTACCCAGTTCAGTAATGGACAGCCTATCTTTATATTATCGAGCTCTCGTGAGCTCCACCTGGGCTGTCAAACCTCCCAATGTTGCCTCCTCGACCGTTGGCAGAATACTGACCCCCAAGAAATGTGTGCCCACTACCTATATCTAGCAGCAAGAAATGGTGTGAGTCACCCCGGCCACACTCTGCAGGTGACACCACCATGCGTAAAAGTCACAAGAGGTCAAATCATGCAACTGCCATATTTTCTCATGACTAAGAATTAATAATCTACCACCTAGCGTAAAAGCTCTCTTACTGGCTTTGTAAGCAAGCTACAGAGATATCTGCTATTACAGTTTAAAATAATATAAGTACAATTTTATTTAATATCAAGAAAATAAATTGTTACAACCTGACATTGATTACATTTTTTGATTTATGTTATGGTAGCAGACAGCTGCATAACAATTTATTATAACATATGGTAATATTTCATAATTGTTCAAGTTGTCAATAAAACATTAACATTTTAATAAAATATTTTTCAATTCATTTTACATTAATAACACATCAGGAATGAAATACTTTTAGTTACTAAAGAGCCTTATTCTTGAAATTCAAAATGTATAAGTGCCTTGCACGAGACAATTCTCTACGCAAATTAAGCAAGGTCAGACATTACGGATTCTGGTTTCAATTATCATAGAGGGGAGTAGGGCCGTTTCCTCACAGTTGCATATTCAAAATTTGATTTAGAACATTCCATATCTAGCATGGCCATAAGAAAACACTTGGAATAGTTCTTATAGAGATGTGATTAAAAGTGCCAGTGCAAATAATGACCACAAACAAAATATATAAAATATGATAAATCATACATTTTAAAGTTTCATCAAATAGTTACTAACAATTTAATGAAATAATGCTATTGATAATTAACAATGGAAAAGAAACACCTAAAACACAAGGGAAAACCATGAGACTTTGCCACAACAATTTGCAATAAAATAAAATCAAAAATATTTAAAAGTGCCACAAAATAAACCTGCACAAAACTCTTTCCCTCATACCAAACTACACCTGGGAATGGTTCCAAAGAACTAGGCCCTCACAAATTATCTACAATCAATAAATTTTTCAATTAAAAAATTACTTAACAAATCATCTGAAAATACACCAATTAACCAGTAGTTTCAGCATGATGAAGAGGCAAGGTCACTACTTCAGTTTACTCTGGAAAAGCAGATGAGATAGGAGTTTCTGAAGAAGAAGTGTTTGGTCTAAAGTAAACTAATAGCAAAAGCTAAAAGAGCAGACCAAGGCAAAGGACACCAAGGATACAAGAAATTATAAGAGAAACTAAGTACCAATTAGTATCAGGATACTTCTGGTGTTAGGATTGTACAAACCATCATGAAAATCACAGTCATGCAGTTTTTATATTTAAAAACATCCAATTCCTTAACGAAAGAGTCATTTGGGACATAGGTCTGTTCAAAAGCAAGCACAAACAAGATGATCCTACGAAGACTCTGGCAAGTGTGTGATCTGTCATTTGCAGACACAAGGACTTAACAAATAACCACAAATAAGAACCAACAAAGCCATAATAAAAAAGGAAGGTTGTTTCTATAGGAAATTTAGTAGCTAAAGACCAAAGTAAACTGGTTTTAAGAAAGAAGGGGAGTCTGAATGAATGGGGGAATGTTCCCAAAACAATGTATTGTCAAACACCAAAGGTACCTCCACGCTGTGATACATGACTATTTCAAAGGCTTAGGATAAAATTTCTTTAAATTAGAGATATGCGTGCACATTATACAAGCTCCCGTTTCAGGATCAGCCAGATGGGCTATCACAGGAGTTAAAAACTGTTGGATCTGATACAGACTGGCCCAACGAAATGATGATTTCATCATTATTTTTTCCACTGCTTTGCTTATGGCGTGAGTTTTTAACAAGACAAAGTCTCCAACCTAAAAAATTATTCTGTTTGTGTTTTGCATTATATCTTGGGTAGTCTTTAAATTCCTCAGGGCAGATGCCCAAACTTCTCTGATGTTCCTCACATCACCAGGAAACAAGTCACTTAACTGCCACAAGTTGGACAGGGGGATGATAAGCAAATAGGTGAACATTAGTTGGAAAGAAGTTGACTTATGGGATTCATGTTGAGCATAGTTAAATGCTATTTGCAGCCAAGGCAAGGTTCTGTCCCAGTTCGTCTGACCCTTCACACAGAAAGCAATAAAAGCTTAACAGACGCTTCGGATGAAATGCTTTGCACATGAAGGTGGAGGATAACGTCATTAAAGATGAAAAACACATATACCTAAAAGGTTTAGAAGTGAATTGTGAAGCATTGTCAGAAACTATGTACAAATTACACACAAAAATTTTGGAAAACATAAGCCTGAAGGGCACGTCATGTTGAGAAAAGTCAGCTTTCCTTAGGGGTATCAACCAAACAAATTTGGAAAAGGCATCAATACATACTAACAGCATATTGATACCGGACTTCCTCCTGGTCATGGCTCCTACAAAATCAATAAACAATTTCTCCATTGGCCTTTCAGCCACTCTGTAAACCAGAAAACCCAAACAGGTGTTATGAGCAGGTTTACTCATAGCAGACAATTTACAATCTTGGTATTTATACTCTTCCAAACAAAGTGCTTTCTGATGGTATCAATGATTTTTAGGTGCCAAGGTGTCCTACTGGTGAAGACTTAAAACATTACAATTATTATAGGTCTCAAAATACACTGCCAGACAATGAAAATAACACACCACGAAGAAACCATATGAAGACCAAAAGGGGAAAACCTTATGTCACATTTTGCTAATCTTACAGGAGAACAATTTGAAGTTTAATACTTGTTATGTTCTTCCACTGTATGCTGATACCAAAAATGGCTGTATCTTGTGACTAATTTTGTTCTTCCCCACTAATGAACACAATAATCAGATGGCTCCATTTAGAAGCAAATGACATAACCATCCAGAAATCTAAAAATATGGACTAAAAACATTTTTCCAAAGTGGTCTTCATATGACAACTAAACATGATGTAAATAGCAAGAGTGGCACTGGTATGCACATAATCCCAAGTTGGCGCATTTACATTTGACTGCATACCCGGCAGTGGTGCTGCAAGCACCGACCAGTGGTCATAGAAACTGGCATTTAGTTCAAGCTGAATTTACATGAGATACACCAGATGATACCAAGCAAGCATACACAGTGAAGAAGAATGCCACAATTGATGGACTTCGAGAGAGGACACATAAGGCTGAAAACTGTAGGGTGGTTGTATTGTCGTATAACCCACCACATGTATCATCCGGACTATACTGTCTGATACTGTTGGGTGCAGTGAGTATGTGAAGACACCCACACATAGACACAAGTCAGGTCTTTTTATTTATAGACAATTAAGTCTTAATCATACAAGTAAGTCTCATATTTATATTTACAACCAAAAGATAAGCAACTAATACAATATTGACTTCCAACAAACACAGAAATGCCTTGACTCCTTGCTTGCTACAAACAACATTAACAAAATGCCACAAAAACCGTAGCAAACAAAGTAGGATCAAAAAATAAACAAATTACCAAAGGATCCAGACAAAAATAAAAAGAAAAGGAAGTGAAATACACAAATAATCACACATGCTGGGTGATTGTACATGGCGCAAAAGAGAAAATTAAATTTAAAAAATATATAAATACAAGACTTGCTTGTATGATTAAGAACATATAGGCCCAGAGGAAGACTTAATTGTGTATAAACAAAAATATGTGACTTGTGGTTGTGTAACTAAATCTTTTCTTTAAATTTATTTTCCTTTTTTTTTTATTTTTCAGAAAACACAAAGAATTAACTGTCTTCAAAAAAGAATAATGTTCATCATCATTCAAAATAACTTAATGACAGTGTATTATAAGCATAATAGAGAGAACTGAATATGACAAAGGTTAGTCCTAGAAGATTGTAGGACATGAAATTTGACAATGAATTGATTCATATGACATAATAATAGAGAAAATTGCTTCGATATAACATTCAAATACAATAATTTCTCACCATTTTAAACGAATAACAAGAATTAAAAATGTCTTTCATTACACAAATTTTACAAGTTGTCACATTAAAGAAATTAATTAATCCACTGCTTGAATGTATTAAAAGGGAATTAATTGCTAGAAAGGGATACCCCGCAAACCAAATGATTTCGTAAATTAGTTACAAAATACCTTGAGAGGTCATAATATTAAATGTTCGTAAGTAAACACAGGATCAAAAAGGAAATATTTGCATGATACTTTCATTATGAAAGAAGAATTTCATATTTCATATAATAGGTCCATAGTGACTTAGCTGTATGACAACCGTTGAATCCACAGGAACAATAGAGTTATATCCCGGGCAAGAAGATTACACAGTTCACTGTTGAACACCAGGATGGAGGAAATTAACTTGACTATGTCCCCATCAACAAGGAAAGGGGAGGTGATGTGCAGAAGGGTTATCCCAAGATGTGTAAAAAGAATTTAGCCAGTATGTGCAGAAATCTTAGGCTAATGCGTGCAGTAGAATTTAGGCAGCACATTCATTCTCACTAAAACCAAATATAACCAAAATTTTAGTGAGTGATTATAACTAGTGCACAAAAAAAACAACTGTAAAACTGGAGTGTTATTCACTAAGGAGGAAAAATAGAAAATATACAACCGGTGCACTACATTTTGAAACACCAAAAAAATAAAATAGCATAACTCACAAATATAATTACTAGGTCTAAGACCGACTACATGATGGCCACAAATAAAAATACTACGACATTGTAGTAGGCACTAGGTACCACAAAATGCCATCATGCCCACAGCACAACACGACCGAAACATGGTGGCAGGATGGCGGGATGAAAAGAAGGAAGTTAAGGACACTGTGTGTGAATAATGGAAAAGTGCTAAACAAATGATGAACAAAAGCTTAAAATATTTACGATAGATGTTGCAGGCTGTCCAGAAGTAGCAAATTGTGTTGAAGCACACAGAGGTGGGAGAACATAGCACAGAGGTGGTAGAACATAACACCATTTTTTTTTTGGTGAAGTCATGCACTGACTGCGTGAGAGAATTGCAGAATTGTAGGCTGCACGGAAATGAGTGGAAGGGGTGCCTAAGGCGGCGACTGAAAGAATTTGCAATGCTGCATTGCATATCCGGTCAGTAGAGAAACAATCTCTCACGAAACTGGTCTGCAGGTGAGACGAGATCAAAATCATAGCTTTCAAAGCACAGAACAACAATCATTAAATAAACAGAAATACATAAATAACACATATATGATTTGATAAATTAATAAATAAAATATTTACCATAACAAGTTATATCATAACACTGGGCAGGCAAATAGACATTATTAGAAAAATCATAAATGCTCCAAGGATAATAATAGGATTAATTATCACATTAAGAAACTACAGTAGAGCACCCCTTAACTGGAATGCCCTCGAACAGAACTCCCCTTATCCGGAACTAATTTTCCAAAAAAAATTCAAACGTCGCAAAGTTGTGCCATAACTTTCCCGCGCTCGCAAGAGGTCTTTCGTTGCTCACACCAGACTGTACATGCCCAATAGCTGGTAAACAAGCTGCATGGCGAAGGGATAGCCAGCCCAAGTAGCACAGCTACAGCTACACTGCATAAAGACACAAGTGACAGTGACTAATGGCAATGTGCGACACATGCCGTTGTTTTAGTGATGTGACTTTCAGAATTTAGTGTTCTAACGTGTTAGTGTAAATGTACCGTATTTTGGCATGTATAGACCACACCATAAGTTTTTGATGAAAGATTAGGGATAATTAATATTTCAAGTATAGGCCGCACTGAATTTTTGTATTCCCGAAAATATTGCCGGGCCTCATCGTGCTAGTGCAGCAACACCAAACTATGGCAACGTCAAACTAATAAATTTGCCGTTGAATGTTATCGTTGCCGCACAGCCTGGTCTCCGCCTGCTGAAAAGTCGCAACAGCGCAGTATTCCACGTAAATAAAACATTTGTATTTATGTCAAAATGCTTCAACACTGCGTTTAAATTGCAGAACACGTGCGCCGTGCGTAGCCTGCCAGTTTGGCTGGCTGTTGTCGGGCGGGCAATGGTATGGTGCAGGTGTGCGTGCAGCGTCACACACACACACAGCTGCTGCTGGCTGTCTCATTCGACCAGAGAGAGAGAGAGAGAGACAGCGTGACAAACCAAAAAGAGGAAGAAGGAAGGAGAAAGAAAAGAAAGGGAGTGAGCAAGCTTGCTTGGTGCTGGGCGGCTGCGGTTGCGGCCTTGGGAAGGGGGTGGTGGTGGTGGAAAGGAAGGACGCCAAGCGAGAGGGTGAAAGAAAAAAGAGAAAGGAAACGCTCAAGCTGGATGGTGGTTGGAGGTGATACAAAGCAGAACAGTCGAGGACAGGCAGGCTAAAGTATGGTGCGACCCATACGCGTTTAAACACAAGTGATGAGCTATTCATTTCTTATTATTAATTTTTTACTTCCTTAGAAACTAAGTTAAAACATTAGAGCGTATTGTGCGTTGGCAAATTTCTGACAATGGTTTAGGGGGAAAAAATTTTTTATGCCAATATCTCGTAAATAAGCAGCACCCCACTTTTTGTTATTTTTTTTTTTATGTGCTAACTATACATGCCGAAATACGGTACTTTGTGACCTTGGTCTATAATACGTCAGCCCCGCTCTTGTTAATGTATGTTGTGCCGATGTGCCATGCAGTAAGGGAAAAGACTGTCAACGGAATTGACTATACTTTGGGAAGTTTTATCAGATGCACGTCAACACAAACAGTAACATGATATCCAGATCTCGCTTACTCAGGCAGACACGCACACGGAGAGATAAGAAACCCCGCTAGAAGGTTGAGAATGAAGGTCATTAAAGCAGCGCCGGAAGTTTTGACTCACATTTCATAAACAGTACGTAGTGTTTTTTTTTTAATGGTTTTGTAACTTTAAGGATAAAACTAATAATTTACACTCATCGATTTCTTAAATTAAAATTATGTGCCACATATACATGAGTTCAGACTAAAAATGTGTTATTTTTCACACCATCCCACCCTCATTTCCCATAATCGGAATTTTCCCACAACCGGAATAGCCCTTCCCCCGACGATTCCAGTTGAGGGGTGCTCTACTGTACTAAAATTCGACAAGACAATAAAAATATTACTGGCAATCATTTTTATCTAATTAAATAATGAAAATTAGGTTTCAAAACTCTTAAAAAATAGTATAACAGCGAAGTAAAGGTTAAATGGTCGTGACATATTTTTAATTTGCACAGCAGTCACAGATTTTCCTCCTGCTGGTCACTTCTGGCACTACTCGCTTTTCTAGCTCGTTATCTATCGCTTAACGTCGCACAATTGCCCAGAATCCCGACTCTCATAAAATAATTTGGGCTGGGAGTCCTGTCGCACTTTTATACTTTCATTGCCCTTGATCTGGAAGGGTTAACGCACCTCGATTCACGCTGAGAGAAGCAAGGACGACCAAAACCAGAACATTCTTCAGATAAACGCAAAATTCTATCTGCTGAAGGTCAGGAGCGTGCAAGTTGCAAATAGCTTATCACGGCACCAGGTGGAAGAATGTGTGGTGGCACACTTTGTAACTAAAAACCCTGATAGGATTATCGCTTTCTTGTCATTCAAACATCCCTTAGTGACTCGCCGACTATCATATCACTACTCTGTCTTTCTCTTGCGCTTGCTTGCGTGGTGCAGGTCAGGGGGAAGCAAGCGTGTTACAATACTAATATAAATAAAGGATAAAAAAAAATTTGAATTTGAATTTTAATAAGTACATAAAAATTTCAGGTCGAAAGGGTATTTTAAAAAAGCTACCTTAGTGTTACATAACAGAGCTCTTGTCACATTTAAAACAATTTCAGCCAAATCTGGTATATGGTTGACATAAAGGAAATAATTAAAATCTTTGAAAAAAAGGTTTTATTCTTTCGCCATTTATGGACACTGTGTTGAGTGAATAGTTAGCAAAGTAATAGCAAACAAATTGTAAGTACTTTAAGTGACCATAATTTAAAAAAAGGTCATCAAAATTTGGATAGGAACTTATGCAATATAATTATATATCCAATAACATCTATTATTCAGTTTTGTTTTGTAGGACAGTGGAAAACCTTTAATAACTTGGCTACCAGGCATTTGGCAACATAGATGATAACCTGGAATAGAGAAACAGTGTTAGAAAATTAATATCTGCGACCACTGACAGTTGAGTGTGTGTAAGGACACTTTATCTTGGGAGAGTATTAGAAGAAACCAGTTGTATCTTGTGTACAAGCCACCAGTTAATACACACACAAGCCACCGAGTATGTACACGGAAATGAACACATTGTCGTTAAGCGTTTCGAAAAGTAGACTGGTTTAACCATGACAAAATGTGGGCTCTTTGTAGAATTGCAACACAGGATTTGGGAGCTAGTCCTGATGGACTTGTAATATCAGAAAATTCCAAGGAAAATGCTGTTGTCGAAGTAAAATCTGGGCATTCAGTAGTAACCACTGGTTTACAAAAAAACAGCAAAAAAAACTTGAACTGGCAAACAAGCACAACCTTAATCTTAGACTCTGTAATTTTATCAGATACAAGAGACTTCAAATATATCTCGGACAGATTTATGCTTTCTCATTGCAATGGTCAACAAAAATCAGGATATGAATAATGAAAATGCCTAATAACAAATATATGTGGAAATAAGAAATGTTACCAAGGTTAAAGAAATTATAGTGAGAGTGCCTACTCCCAGAAATAGATCAATTACCTATTATCAACGGAAATCCGATCCATGAACTAGTAGATACTCAGAAGAGAAGTGATGAGAAAAATGCAAATAGAAATAACAAGGAATTTATCGAAGGAAAACTAAAAACTTGATGTTTTAGGATAGAATGGGAAATAAAACAATGGATGATGTGGTGGACATTAAAATTCTATGTCAGCAATATGAAATATATTTATAGTTAAAAGCAATCTTGTATTTCTGGAACTTAAATAATATATGTTATTGAAGCCTTCAACATTTTTCCCTCATAGTGTATTTAGACAAAATTGCCATTTGCCTCTCTGTAAGTTGTAAATGTAATGGATATATACCTAAAGTAAAGGAATCTGTTCATCCCTGTTAAAATTTCTTCACATTAAAACTAAAAATGTTTCACTATTTTATTTGTATGGTTATGTGACGATGTCGCAGGAATGTACGAGTATTATATTTTTTTCATCAAGTATCAACTTTCATAGAATATAGCTTTTCGCCTTTAACTTGTATAACACATAGATATGGGCATTCTGCCAACACCTTTTACTTTAAGAAACTAAAGTATAAACTGTTGTGATGATGATAATTTCACTATTAAGTAATGGAAACAAACTGAATTTAGTTTATTATCATGAAACCTAATTTTGATGGTGGTGGCATCATAAACAATTTATAGCAATTGTGACATTTACTGCTAGGGGTGTGCAAATATTAAGCTATTTTGTTGTTAATTTCGTTCTTGAAAACTTGGATTTTAGTGTTTTCTGTTTTTTGGAAAAAATATTATTTGATGATACTTTTGTTGAAAAATTTCTAAAGTAGAACTTTACAAACTTCTTAATGAAGTTTATTATTCTCAAAAGTCACTAATTCGAAGGTTACAAAATTTTACAAAATTCTGTAGTCTTCGGCCATTACATGAGGCAAGATTTTGTAATTGTATTTCGAAGGAAATTTAATTTTAGTAATGCATGTTCATTTTTACTTTTGCAAACTCTATATAAAATATAACGTAATCCTCTTAATTTAGGCACAGTGCGCACATTGATAGAGACATTCAGTATTCAACATGAATTTGATAAGTTTAGCACAAAATAAGTGTACATAAATGTGAATCTTCAATGCATTCTGGCTGCTCCAGATTGACATATGCAATATGTCGTTATCTATTTTGGTACAGTTATTACTTCAAATCTAATTCTGGACCATCAATTTAATCAGTCATATATTATTCTGTGCTGGACACAGTTTTTGTTTTTTTAATCAAACTATCACTTCCGCTCCCCTAGACATGGCCTGGTTACATGTATTATTTAATATAATTTTTTTTATCTTACACATTGATCTAAAAAAAATATAAACACCTGTTACATTCCAAAGTCTGGTTGGGAAGTACTTATTTTGTACTGATGCCACTGCCTATATAGAAGTATATAAAAGTGTGAATACAATGACAAAAAAATTTCATTTAAATTGTAAAATTATTAATTATTTATGCTGGCTGGTGATTACATAAATAAATAATTAAGAAGTGATGTGAATTAATTCAATGAAACCTAAATGCCAGTGTCTGTAGCTGTATTCGAAACAAAACCCCGTTGGAGACTATGCAAATTGAAGACTATGCAAATTGAAGTTTAGGTAGTACAGCTCCAAGAGACCAAGAATCAAAACTCTTCTCCGATTTCTGATGGCAGCATGAATGTAACTGAATAACGTGTTGCACTTACAATTCCCATACAATAATTTAGAGCAGAATATTTCTCTAGAACGTGCTGATTGTATACTTCAATCATGTCCTACTGGCAGGCTGCATATGGTCTGTGGTATCATTCCATATGGCCCCCTGAAAATATCTGGCAAACAAAGATACAGGATTGACTACTGTAATTTGGCTGAATACTTTTATAATTTTATAGCATTTCTTTGCTTCAAATTTTCCCAACATTTTTATTGGCAATAAAATAGTGTAGCAGTGCTATATAAGTAAATTCAATAGTTGTATATGTCATCCTATTTATTTTCATACTTTTAAAAAATTCAGTTTTCTTTTATGTGAACGCATTAAATTCTTTGTTACTTCTTCACATAGGCTATGTTATAAAAAAACTTGACTAAGCTTTTAAAAAAAAATTAAGTCTTGGGAAGTTTAATACTATCTATTTATATTTTATCCAGCCCCTGAATAAGTTTTGAAAATCACATGTAACACTTGAAAAAAACTGAACTTGGCTATCGCTGGTATTCGATTCATCATTACCCTGGAGACAGGACTGTAAATGTGTGTGCACGGTGGTCTCCCAGCCGAGTAGATGTGTCCACCAGCCTGCTCCCCCCACTCTCTTCACCTCTTGGTTCATGTTACATGTTGCCGCTCAAGACTTGCCTTCAAGTCTTTTATTACAAAATCTCAGGTGTCTCCTTTGAAGAGATAGAATGTCAACAACAGCGACTTTTTTAAACAGCTCATCTCAGGCAAGAGTGCTATACAGTTTTTACAAGGTTTGGACATAGAGCCTGAAAACTGTCGCAATACAAACTTTTCAATCAATAATATAAAATTCTTAGAATATTTTTAAAAAATTTTTTATCCAACTAGCACTACAGTATGCTTCTAAATCTGCAAATAGAATTTTATTCGAAAGCGATATCACAAAAAATACGGAAGTACTGAAAGAACTTATTTTATATGTAAACGCCTATCCCACAGCTGAGGACTGCTTGTGATACCGGCACAGCCTTAATGAGGCTGTGAAAACTGAATTACCCAGGAAAGTTCGACAAATAGTATTTAAAAACTATTGGCATACAATGATATTACCATATAGAATTTATGGAGATTTTGAAACACTATTGAAGATGATACAGACATGCAAGCTCAGTCCAAGAGATATCAAGATATTTAAGTTAATGATAAGATTTCCTGTTTTAACAAAAGATCAAATTAATAATAGTTTATATAAAATAATACTTAAATAAAAATATAATCTATCTGATCAAAATATAAATACTATAGAATTAATATTAAATGATGAATCATGTACAATGAAATTGCATAAAGCATCTGGATTCTGTTATTATACCGGTTGGTCCTGAACTACAGGTACAAATTCTGTGAGGTGATTGATTACCTATGCAAAATGGAATAGAAAACATTATACGAACAATGCCGTACAGTGACTCGTAAGGGAGGTAGCCACCCTTGAAAATCGATTTCAAATGGTTCTACCGGAAAATAATGAAACACGCATGAGAAGCAAGAGCCATTCTGGGAAAAAATGTTTTCTTTAACCAAGACCAGAAAGTGATGTCATAATATTGGTAAAATTATATATGTATTTGCCATTAATCAAACATTTTGTAGTAACTTTACTGTACGTATATCAATAATTTTGTAGTAACTTTATAGTATGAAAATCAATAATTCGGTAATAACTTCATAAGCATATACATTAGGGTGGTCCTTATTTTTTGACTTTTAAAAACCCCTACCTTAAAATATGAACTAATTTTTTTATTTAATTTTTGGAAAGGTTTTTAGAAGTCGCTACCATCAGTCAAAGTTTAAAAAAAAGCATTGTATAGCCACTTTAACCATGAATCTGGCTAATTGACTCCAGCATGTATATAAGCCTATTTTAAAGTGAAATAGCATGCAGAGAGACTCACTTTAGTCAATCCCCTCCCCTACTCCTTTCCTGTGCCTACGCGTCGAGGTTGAGCCCCATCCCGCACTTCAGTTGTAATTCAGCCATTAGCGAGAGGACGCACATTTTTTCCTCAAACTGTACGTACTTGTTTCAACTTGTCATGGCATCCACAAGTAGTGGCGCGAGTTTACTAACTAGAAATAAAACAAACATTTGGCTTATAGGCCATTCACTACCAAATCTGAATCAGTCAAAGTTGCCTTCAATTGGTGAAGTATTACGTTTATTTTTTTACTACAAAAGCAAAGAAAAGAAATCCATTCGTAATTCTGCAATTGTGGCTGCATGTGAAGTGATAAATTTGTGGGAAAAAGCTGGTATACCAACGAGATTGAAAAAACATATGATCAGTAAAATAGAACAACACTTTAAAAAGTGGCAGAATCTGGAATAAAAAAAAGAAGAAGATTGGCAACAAAAATTACAAGATTGGTTTGATATTGCTCACTCTGAAGCTTTAAGTATTATGTCTATAGAAGAGGATAAGCAGTTTTTATTAGCACGACAACGAGGTCTCCAGGGTTTAATTGGTTTGGTAGATAAAAAAACCTTAAGAAAAAGTGAGGAATCGAAACAGAAAGCAGAACGTCTTCAAAAATTACGTGAACGTGAGAACAGAAGTATCTCAGCTTTGACACAAAAGTCCTTACTTTCTTCTTCTACCACCAGTGAAGAAACAACTGTATCTGATTTTGAAGTCTTACTAGAATCTTCAACAGAGCAACCACCACAAAAGTGAGCTCGAAAATACATAATTAATAGCCACTTAGCTGCTAGCCTTGACCTCTCTAAATTAAGTGACAGAAAAGCAAGTGTGGTCGTAGCATCTACTTTGAAAAGTGCAGGATGTGACCCTTTAGAGTTTAATGTTAATAGATCTTCTATTCGTCGACAACGTTCGAAAAATCAAAAAGCAATAGCAGAGTCTCTCAAAAGCAAGTTCAAACCTGATTTGCCATTAACGATTCATTGGGATGGCAAGTTAATTGAAGATATTATTGGACATGAAACTTTAGATCGTCTGCCAATTTTGGTATCAGGACATGGGGTCGATCAGTTTCTAGCGGTTCCAAAATTGGAATGTGGAACAGGCGAAGCATGTGCATCAGCTGTCTTTGAAAAAATAAATTCATGGGGCTTGAGCAATAAAGTAAAATGTTTATGTTTTGACACTACTGCTGTAAACACCGGTTTAAGAAATGGAGCTTGTGTTCTTCTGGAACAAAAACTGGAGAAAGATATGCTTTGGCTTACTTGTCGACACCATATATTGGAAATTATGTTAGAAACTGTAGTGTGTCTACCGCTCGGACCATCTAGTGGTCCTGATATTCAATTGTTTAAAAGGTTTAAGAACAACTGGGACGAAATTGACCAAAGCGATTATAAAACAATAATTTCCGATACCACGTCTTCAAACATCGTAAAAATTGTTGCCGCAGACATGATTTCATTCGCTCAGAATCAACTTCAATTATATCAACCTTGAGATGACTACAAAGAGTTATTGCATCTCACGATTATTTACTTAGGAGGAGTTCCTGAAAAAAGCATTTCATTTAGGAGGCCTGCTGGTCTTCACCGTGCTAGATGGATAGCAAAAACTATGTATTACTTGAAGATTTTCCCATTTAAACATCAGTTTAAACTAACAAAAAAGGAAGAGAAAGCAGTGAAAGATATTTGTATTTTCACAGTCATGATATATATAAAATACTGGTTTCAAGCCCCTGCTGGATGGTCAGCACCAAGAAACAACTTACAATTATTGAAAGACCTTATAGCTTTTCAAAGTATAAACCAAACAATGGCCAATGTTGCCATAAAAAAGTACTGGGTCATTTATGGTACTTGTCAGAAGAGCTGGTATCTTTTGTTTTTTTTTATGACAGACTATCAGTTCAGGATAAGAAAAAAATGGCAAATGCACTAAAAATCGAAGGTGTAGAGGATTGTCCAAAAAGAAAAAGCATTAATGTCAAACACATCACCGAAAAAAGCATCGAAGATTTTGTGACTAGCAACTCCTTACGATTTTTCCAGATACTGGGTATCTCATCACAGTTTTTGAATACAGATGTTGAAACTTGGGAGGATGAAGTCGATTTTGAGGCTGTGAAGAAAATTTTTCATTCTATGCGGGTAGTAAATGATATTGCTGAGCGTGATGTTGCTTTAATGGAGGAACTTAATAAACTGATAACAACAGATGAAAAGCAAAAGCAATATTTGCTTTTGTTGGTAAAAGAGTATAGGAAGAAACACCCTGATACAAAAAAATTAGCCCTTGTATCCTGATTATAAATGATTTTAATATAAAGAGGTATTTTAATTTGTAATCTAAACAATCATTTTGCTTGCTAAATGTTTTATATTAATAAATACAATTGAGTGATTAATACAGTGTTATATAATTTTTTTTTAATTCACACCAAGGTGGCGGCCCCTAAATATTGTTACAAAATTGTGAAAAAAAAAACTGAAATACTGTCTTAGGGTAAAAAATCAAATAAGATGGTGCCCCGTCAAAAATTCAAAAAAAATTTTTTTGACCCATATAAGGACTATCCTAATGTACATCATTAATTTTCTCATATCTTTCTTACAACGCAGCCCTCATGGTTACATGTAAGACAAGATATTTGCCTTAATTTCACCAGGTAAAAATCCTTCTAATATTATAAATGCAAAAGTCTCTGTGTGTGTGTGTGTATTAGTATGTTTGTTACCACTCAGCTCCATAACGGCAGAACGGATTTTGATTAAATTTGGTATCTAGGTACTTTAGGTCCTGGAATAGGACATAGGATACTTTTTATCCCAGAAAATTGTACGGTTCCTGTGGAATAACAACAAAACATAATTCTGCAATGGCTGGGAACGTGACCAAAATATTTTTTCCTCTGGTGTCAGGGTTTATCAGGCTGCCCAAGGACCTCTGAAATGGCTTAATGACTGCTATCAATTGATAACAACTGGGACCGAATATTTTACGTGCCCTCGGATGCCCCAAAGCGCTCAGATGTTATGCCACTGAACAGTCACCCATCCAAATGTGTGCCGCTGGGAACGTTGCTTAACTTTGATGATTGATTAAGATTCCTCAGTCAAGCGCAAAAAGTGGTACCTAAGTACACATATTTCTAAAGTTACAACTTGATGAAACTTACGTTTTGATTTTCATACATTGACACTGGAAAGTGGAAATGTGGTAACTACGCGATAGTTGCACAGATATACTTAAAAAACAATACCCTACTTCTTGGCTATCTGGTAAAAAATATTTCCTTCCTTTTGGGTTGCCATAATCAGTTGAAAACCTAGGCCAACATAGTATAATTTTATAATTCTGTT
Organism: Clitarchus hookeri; assembly: GCA_002778355.1. Lineage (NCBI taxonomy): Eukaryota > Metazoa > Arthropoda > Insecta > Phasmatodea > Phasmatidae > Clitarchus > Clitarchus hookeri. The sequence goes on from NQII01002340.1 coordinate 174,249, forward strand.
TTTTCACATAAATTAATTGTCTTTTCCCAATTTATTTATTAGAGTATCACTGTAAAACTCAATTGTACCCAGGCAAAGCCAGGCCGGTTCTCTAGTAAGATATAAATAAATAAATAAATAAATAAATAAATAAATGACCCATCAATCAACCATGAATATGTTGATGAAAGATTTGCGTGTTATATTGTGGAGTACCAATTAATGATAGCAACAGTACGACCCCCATATTTTATCACTGTGAGCAATTAAAAATATTGATGTAGACTAGCAGTCCATTCCCCAAACCCCCTCCATGTCGGCAATAGACGAGTCATGTAACTGTAAAGAGATTATTAGTCCTGAAAGAGAATGACAAGGTGCGAAGATGTGATGTAATTGGAACAGGTATGCTTGATTGATAGCTCACATCTGCAGGCAATCTTTGAGAATATTTGGGATTATCCTCCCATATGAGAAAATCTTGATGCCAAATTAGGCTATCTCTGGGCATGAGTACATGCGAAATAATCTGTAATATATTATTACAGGTAATAAGCATAGCCCCTTTACCCTGCCAAGGACATTTTTGGAGACTGTTCTGGATGGTGGTGTTCAGCATATGTTCTTGGTCATTCCAATGTGGTTATTTGCTGCATGGAAATGACCAATTGTGTGCTCAGGGTGACTGGTGATGCATAATGCAGCAGAGGTGTGAGTTCATGAGCAACTGATACAACTGGTGCACTCTGACAAATCTAGAGCACTGGAATGTATAATTTGTTTTGTAATTTGTTGCCTTTCAATGCAAAACTAAAAAAGTAAATGATAGTACACTGTAAGACACACAACTGTATTTATTTTTTATAGTGTTGTAATTAAATTAGAAAATTTAATTCAGTGATTTAATCAAAACTGGAATACCTTCATTAACTTGGCTATGCCCAGGCAGTTGTAACAATATTTTCAGTTTTTGCTGGAAATACCGTACATTTGCAGTAATTTTTTGGATCTGTCGACAGTTCTTGGGAATGTACTCATAAATTTGCTGTCTTGCAAAATAGGCAGAGGTGTATATTCAATGTTTAATAGGTGTGTGCTGCAGGCCCTGTTAAAACAGAGCTTTCCAAAAAACTCCATGTAATTTGGTGACTAATATTCCAGAAATCTTGGAAGGAGTGCCAAGCAAACTGAAAAAAGAAAGAAACAGAGCTGAAGAGCAGCCTGCTGTTCATATCAGAATTAAGGAAATGGGGAAGAGATTAATGCTGTGTGCGCAACCGGTAAGAGAGGAGGGGGAAGTCTAGTAGTCAATGTTCGGACGGCTGTACAGGACATATTGCATGATGTCACTCTGCAGATCACCACTGCCTGGAAGCGTTGGCAAGGAGGAAGGTTGGTGGTGCATTTCTTTGATGGACACTTTTCCCGTGACACACACCACGTTAAGATTTCATGAATTTCAATAGTTTTTTTTAATTATGGGAGGTTTTAATTAATGTAAACTGTACTTACAGGTTTTGTTACAATTGCTTCACTGTTTTTGTTTACATTTAAAATTGACAATGGAAGAAAGTGTGACTGTCAAACAGCTGTTAGAAATACAATTTTCGGTGTGATCCCTTTAAGAAAAATTAGAAATAATTGTAAAAGGTAGGCCAGTAACGCTATTACCAGACCTATTTTCAGAGAATAAGAGCAAGAAAGAATAGTATGAGAGACATATTGATGTTTTTCTCAGTATGAAAGTTTTAAATGGTTAATGGGGTGTCCTGCTTAACATAAACTTTTCCTTTTCTTTTAACTTTGTGTGCTATTTTCAAAAAAAAAAATCAGCATGGAACAAACATAGTTTTTCAAATTTTAATCAACTGTCAAACACATAACAAATACAATCAAAATCACAAAATCACATCCAATCATTTTTGTAACTAAAAGTATTTAGGAAATACAGCATCTAAATAATATAAGTCATTGCATTTAACATGTAAAGAGGAATAGAGAAATTTGTAACATGCATGACGTCATGTCACAAAGCAGTAGCAAAACTAATACAAATGCAACATAAAAAAGAATGAGCCGTCTGACAAGCAGTATAAAAACCACATTTTTTAAAGTTCTACAGAAAATTATTTAATGACCTTGTGCTGACAATCGTTTAAAATTATACATCAGTGTGTAGTAATTTGATTGGGAATCACAATCATAGATCCCAATATAAATGTGTCATGTCTGTGTGAAGCATGGTTATTAGCATATAAATATAAACTGTAATTTTGCTGTAAGTTCTCTTAGGCTTAGGAGAACAGTATACCCACCAAATTTTTCCAGGAGACGCCATTGAAAATAGGGGTTCTACTATACAATGGTGTATTGCAGTACTCAAAGTTTCCAGCAAAGGAAATTTTGTTTTTGGCAAAAGCAAAACATTTCAGTGTACATACCCTGTTGTTGGTTGCCCACAGCATTCAGCCTTCATATTATTATGAATAACTGGATATTGACTAAATGTACATTATGTCCCCTCATGCAATATAAGAGCAATGATTGTGACTTAACTATCAACAATTTAGTCTGATTATTCTAGGTGATTCACAGTTATGGAAATGACCAAAAATAGAAAACATGCTTTTGTTTGTACACAGCCTTTTTCTTAAGCATGTTTCACTAGGCCACTTCCAATTCCTACTCTATACCGAAATAATTCCAAATGTACTCAACAGACACACACAATTTTTAAGATGTTGGATTGCTCTGTCCTTTGATAAACCTGAAGGCAAGAAAATCAATACTGACAACAATAAATTGTTCCCTACATTATAAATTGCAAACAAAAGTCAATTTGGGTATTCTACAACTTTTCATTTCATTGTGCATCAACCCCTGTTCAACACTTTTCTTGTCTATGACAAAAAGTATAAAAAGTGATAGGAGAAAAAAAAAAGCAACAAATTTTATGATATATAATAATTAATAAAATAAACAAAGTTATGGTACTTAAAGAATGTTTTGCTTAGTTGTTCAATTGCATCTATAGTTTTTTCTTGGCATATCATGGTTTACCATATTGTGTGTCAAATACTGGTATTTTGGGCAATCTAAAAGCATGACCAAATTAAATACCAAACTAACAGGAAAATTTCAACTACTAAAATGTTGTTTTAAGTAACACTGTAATTTACATGAAGAAAATTAAAATTTTATAGCACTTACTGTAATGTCAAATTCCAATCAATAAACATTAATTAATACTGAGCTACTAAATTTATTCAATAAATAAATATGTGTATGTGAACACATTTGAACCAACTGCAATTAATTAATTAAAAACCTTCTAAAAGCTGCTAATAAAAAATATAGAAAGAATAGACAAAGAAGCATTTTTGCTCAAATTTCTTTTAATAAAATTAACAAGTTCTTATGTTTTTTTCTATAAGGATTAGTAACAAACAACTGGTCAGATCTCTCTTTAAAAACATAGATTTTTAAACAACTTACAGTTTCTTCTTCTGACCACTTCTTATACACCCCTTTTGGTACTGGACATTTCACTAATGCCTGCAAAGCCACACTTGTATCATAACCAGACTGATGGAGCTGAAACAATATATTAAATGAGTATATGAACTAATGTATCAGAAATACTACAAAGAAACAAAATCAAGTACAGAAACCTTATGAATTGCAAATGTGACATTCTTAAATGTTGTTGAAAATCTTAAAAAGAAAAACTGCCAAGAATGTGGAACTTGTAAAGTGTGATATTTAAATGAAATTCAACATCTGTGCAAACTACAAACTAGTACAAGTTGCAATACATGTGAGCAACTTATTCTACCATATCATATCAAAAATATTTGGTTCTACTTTTTAAGTAAAATGTAATCTGAAGGTTGTAACCAGGGTCAATTGGGTAGAAATACCAGTAGGACGCCAAGAGGGCACTGAAGTGGTGCAGACTAAATCATTAGAAAAATAAAAAATTATTTTTTTGTCAAAAGTCAAATGAAAGTATTGAATTTTTTAAAACATTTAGTTCATTAAAACTATTTGAGCGCATCTAGAAATAACAGGTAATGGGTGAGCATGTGCACACAACTCACAATTAACCTAAGACAAAGGTAACAATTCCAAAAGACTTGTGGTAATGTTTGCTGAGAGAACATGGCCACCCTTCAAAACCACTAGAATGGACTTGCCTTCCACGCCTAACATTTCACACAACCGTTTCTAGACCTACCGTGTCAGTTTCAGTCGTCAGTCTTCAATCATCCGAGGCATTTGTCGTGTTTCACAGCTATGGTCACTGGCAATTTTCAGTGTGAGTATGTGAATCACAGTGATTTTGAACATGAAAATATATTCGATTTGAAACATGTCTTAAAAAAAGAAATTATGTAAGACATTCTATACGAAAATAAAAGCACAGCAAAAACACCTTTTAAGTAAGGTCTATTTAGAAATTGCCACCAATTGATACTGAGAATCAAGATAATGAATGTGCTGTTCTATTGTTTGGTTCAGTAGCTAGCGGTCATCAATTTTGTTGTAGTCAGATTCGCATTGGATGCCACGTGTAATTTAAACTTAGTATAACAATAAATAATCCTGCCAATTGTGAAGTTTGTGCTGTAATCAGGTTTTTGTTAACCAAAAACAATAGTACAGCTAAGATCCACAGGCAAATTTGTGAAGTTTATAGGCCAAATGTTATGCACGACAATGCTAGATAACACACATCAAGTTGAACTGTTAAAATGTTGCAGAAATTTTGCTGGGAAGTTTTTGACCATTCTCCCTTTAGCCTTGATTTGGCACCAAGTGACTATCATCTCTTCATGCATTAAAGAAATGGCTTGCATTGCACTGGTTTACAGATGATGAAATCAAGAACAATGTGAATCAATGATTCAGGACACAGGCGGCAGACTTCTTTCACAGTGGTATACGGAAACTGGTGACATGCTACCAGAAATATATAGAAATTAATGGTAATTATGTAGAAAAATAAAATAAATATATTTGAATCATAATTAAATCATACTTACTTTAGTCAGTTATTGTCTAGTTTTGAAACAGACATTTATTTAAAAGTGTGCTTCGTTCAAAGAAATTACTTTTAAATTAAATCTCTTTCCTTGACCAAAAACCCCTTACCTACTTTTTTTAATGCCTCCCAAGCTGATCTCTCATTGAGGGTATGTGCATTTTTTAAGTTTACATCATCAGCTTTCTGATTTGGGGGCCAATAAAGATGCCATCTTTGACTTTGGCATCATAAAATAACGTTAATATGAACAGTTTTTATTTTAAATATATCGTGGATTTCTGTCATACGATTTTGAGGAAAACGCTAACCACATTCCCAATGTAAAATGATTGAATAAATAAATAGCCTACAAAAATTTCTGATAATCTCTGCCCATTCTTCGTTGAGCATGGTCCCTTAGAGATAATAAAGGTAGGAGATTTACATCCACGAATTTCCACAGGAAACTATGAAATGGGGAAAAATTTCAAAGAGAATAACTGATACACTAAATAAAAAAAAATTCAATTTGTTTTTGCTGCAAACCTTTTATTAATGTAAACACTTCTCTTTCTTCAGTGATAAGTTTTCACACTAAAAAATTTGTCCAAATTTTTATCTTATTATTAAAAATCACCTATTAACAATAAGGTGTTCCAGTCTACGTAGGAGCTTTCCCAGTGATTATGCTTGGGTACAACTATTAATGAAGAACTTCACATATACTCTGAAAAAGAAACAAACTGAGCACTAGAATAATGTTGTTAAGGTTTTGCTATGCATTGTTCAGATTTTGGAACCAATACATTATGTGTTTGGGTACAGTTTAGAATATTTTCAAAACAAACAATGTAAACGTTTTATATTTCATTCAGCTAAATGCCATTTTGTAATGATTTAACATCTACGAAGACTCAATTTAATTATCTCAGTAGAACCATACAAAAGAAGTGTTTCATTAATCTCAAATAACATACAGGATCAAATACAAAGCGATTTGCAAAAGTTCATGAATTACTCTATCATATTAGACTGGACATCTGTCATGTCCTGCTGAACAAATGACAATGGTAAAGTTTGTTCTGAAGAAACTTGAAGACATTTCCATTTAAAAAAAATAAAAATTCTAGGTTTTCTTCCAGCTCGTCATTAATTACATGAGCGACTCACAAAAAATTTCCTCGACTAACTAGAAAAGGAACAAATTTCCATTAGAAAAATCGCTTAACAAGGATTATGACAAGGAAACAAACACTAAGTGGAATTGCAACTTCAGAAACTAATCCTTGAATGAATGTGGTAGTCATTCACTCATTTTAACAGATAATTCCACTTTATCTTATCCTGAAACAGTGAATTACTTTGGTGTCATACAAAAAATGTTCTTTTTTTTTTTTTTTTTTTTTTTTCAGCCTTTAACATCTGAAATAGCATTTAACATCTCATAGTCAAACCTGTTATAGGTAGTTCCCAATAAAGTGAGTACACTCAAAATCAACCTTTGAAAAAAATTATACATTTTAGCGTAAGCAATGACTGCAATACTCATACTAAAGTTGGCAGTGAATTAGGAATAGTAGTTCCAGGTTTTAAGGCCTTACGAGATACAATATTAAACATTAATGGCACCTGAAATTCATCACTTTCTTTTTATTTTATACACATAAGAATAAAAATGGTGTAATGATAACACATTTGTATTTCTAACAAATTCATAACATCACTTGACTGACACAACATTTCAAGTTATTGGGTTCATTGTTTTGTTTGTTCTTTTTTTACCTGCTTCCAATCCAGTGTTCAAATGCTCTGAAATCTGTAAATTTACGTTTCTGTACATTCTGTTCTTTGGTTAGTATTTGTTACCTGCCTTGAACAATGTGAATTGTATGGCAGGTCATAACCCCAAATTTAAAATATTTATTTTAATTATTTATATAAACATTTAGGCACACTTATCTGTTAATAAAGCGATATGTTTTATAATTGCTTTTTGTATTTCGACGTTGTTTCTGGTCACAGGAAGTCTATTACAATTCACGTGATATGCCAATCTGGCCAGGATGCAATATTTGCAATATTGTTTTGCAATTCTGGAGCTTCAATGGATGTATGTTATATTTACGAGACCGTCCGAGAATACGAGTCAATACCTCGGTACGTATTTCATTAGTTTTTAGCAAATAACACTACGAAACTGCTTCAATTTACACGTGCAACATTCCTCCTGCATTTTTAATACGTTGACACAGTTCCTTAACATTTTGTTCAACCTTTCAATGTGTCTGGGCCAACATTAACAGTGAGCATTCAGAGCTGCCACAAATAACCTCAATTTCCGTAATGGAAATTGTATTCTGCATTAAATGTGTGTATGTATTTTTTTTAATACGTTGTCACCTGTTAGTTTTTTTTATAGCATTCTGGTGAAATTACGTTTGCATTGCTGTAGTCATTCAAATTTTATAAGCTAAAAGTGATTTTTTCATTAAAAAGAATAGAACAAACTTTTGTATTGTAAGACCCTGTAAAACAAAATTCACAGGATGGATTTTCATTAAACTTGCATTTAGTGATAAATATCATAGTGAATGTTGTGCTGTAAAAATTAACCTAAAAATTCAGATCAGTTTGGTTTAGCCACTGAGGTTTTATGACAATTATATTTGATATTCGTAACATAATAGCACAACCGGCCATTTGCTTGCACATAGTGAGTGTTTACAACTATTAATTTTGGACTTTTTGTGCCGTAAGTCTCACACCATTATCAATAGGAATTTTGATAGTCTGCAGATAGTGTCACAACTGTAATGTATGCAGTGGGAGAATATAATTCTAAAATATTCTAATTATATTTTTTTAAAAAAAGTCATTTAAAAGCGTTTAAGAATGCAGTTTTCTTTCTTTCTGCCCGTACTTATCAAAAATAATTCTAATTTCTTTTAGAGACAATTTAACACAGCTGTTTGCCATATATGATGGACTAAATATTCAGTGTTACCTTGGAAGGTTTTGTTCCTATGATACTTGACGACGGGCAAAGATTTGAAACCTGCACATATTTAACGAAGGATGTCCTAAATAACATGACGCTGACATGATAAAGAAAAATAATTTCAGAAGATTAGACCATTTATTTCTAAATAGTAAGAATGACGACATCAGTATTCACAAAAACAAATTACTTACTGAAATTAACGTGTGTGTTTACAGAGCGCACTATAATAGATATTCACTTGTTGCATTGTTATGTAAATAAATAAATAAAGCGGACTTCCAAACAGCTGATTAAACAAACAGCACATGACAATGTTTACATTGTTATACGCGGAAGACATACATAATGATGTTTAAAAGGCAAGTAAATTTCAAAGAATAGTTCCTTTCTGATAAACTCTGCTGTTGGAATTTCCCATTAGACTTGTAAACTGTTTGTTACATAATAGCTTGGCTTCACATCCTATTAAACTCAATCACATCATCACTGATGTTAAAAAGTTAGCCAAAATCTAGATGTAACTTGAGAGTTCAATTATGGTATAGATCAGGACTTTCAGTGTCTAGAAAGAATTGCAGAAAATTTGTGCTAGTAGTTTTTAAGTTGCACGCCCGATGGCAGCACATCTACTGCATACATCATTGACATGCTTATCAAGACATATAACATTCTTGGAGGCATAAGCAATGCACAGGCCATTGTATTCCTGACATTTCAGTGAGGAGGGGAGGGCTTAGCATGGTTACTTATCATCTCCTGTCTCCAACAGATCCCGTTTATGAATCAGACTGTTCCAGGCTGCTTCACTTTTAGAAAAGTATAATTGTAAAAGATTCCAGCTTGAAATTAGTTGTAAAGTCAAATTGACATTTATCATTGTCATCAACCTTTAAAAAATTGTTTATTAGTTTATTTAATATTTTTCACTTCTATGAATTATGAACATAAAATGCTAGATAACACCACCCAGAAGTAATGGTTAGAAATTGGACTTAGATGAAGGTAAAGTAATATTTAGTCCTCTCCTTTCATACTCCATTTCATATAAGTTCACTAAATTTTTAACAGTTACAGAACAGTAGCGCGGCCACAATATATCCTTCTGCGACAGATGTTCTGTCTATGAAGTAACAACATGTGTAAACAAATGCTATGATGATCAATGGAGGTTACCATCCCAACTTATTTATTTTTGTTATGGCCAAGTTATAATGCTGGGGCTCTCTTTATTTTATTATGGGTAAATGTAGTTGGAAGAGGAGGAGAGTGCTTTAGTTTAACATCTTTCATGAGACGGCATTGTTTTTGCAGCTATTCTTATGAGACAGTATAATTTTGAATTATAATATGTTTTGATGAACCAGTGGAAAATTTTGCTCATACGGACGTAACATTCTAATTATTATAACTTGGATTAAACTCACAGAAATTAGGAAATGCTATAAATATGTTGTAGTTTGTACCGATAATAAACACATTCCGTATGTACGTAAATATTTTTGACAAAGTCGGATTTTCCATAATAATAAATGTGTTATTTTTACACTACAAAACAGAGTTGTAATGGTGGTTTTTTAGGTCATGTACATTTCAAACACTCCAATAACTGTTTCGAAGTACATTATTTACAAAACACACTGACTTACCGTTTGTAATTCCTATTTGCCATTCCTGAACACATGTTGTTTTATGGCAATCCTTGGACACATTTATCTGCCACCGACACAAAATAATTTGCATAATGATTAAGTAAATACAAAACTTCACCGGTTTCCAGGAACTAAAAACTGCGGAACAAAAATAAACAATGGTGCTATATGGCAGTATTTACGACATCTGAGAAGCACTTTCTTGTTTTTTTTTTTTTTTAATTTAGGCTGAATTTGTCGTTCCATTCTCAACTTAAGTCCTGGAAAAGTGATTTAGCTGCTCTGTAAAAAAATGTACCTGGAATAGTTGAGTGAATTGTTTTGGTAACAATTTCGTACTATAAGAAGTAAATAACACTATAAAATTCAAAAGGAATATTTATGAGCTACTTCTACCAATTCACAATGGTTGCGCTTTACTAATAAATAAACAATTGTTTCTAAATTCTTTATAAATTGTTTCCCTCACAATGGCGAAAAATGTTTCATTCTAGCTGCAGTAATGCACTTGCTAGAATATAATGCAAATGAATTATAAATCAGTCGTTGTTTGTCCCGTTCGTTCACCATCTTTTTCCGGCCGCAGCAATGTCGAAGATTTGGTGTTTTACCAGATTTCCAATATTCACGGTACACTCGTGAAAAGTCGTACGCGAAAATCCAAATTTTATCTGGACGGATAAAACAAGTACCAGTGTGTTAGAACCTTTACGTGGCCAGGAGTTCGCAACGATTTGGAAAATTGGATGCTGAAAACAAGAGCGGTAATGGTAAGGAATTAAGTGAGGTAGAATAATTGCTGTGAAATTGGGAGAAAACGAATTGTTATGAAATCAATCGCGAAACATTAATAAAGTGATCAGGCCCATAATTATGTTAATTTCATGTATGGTGGTGAATACACAGTAAGTATACAAATACATCTTAAGCGGAGCTTTCAGAAGTGCTCAATTTACCTTGAACTGTCTGTAACAAAATTGAGCTTTAAACATTGTATTATTCTTATTATATGAAAGAAATAAATCTGCTTTATTATGAAAATAATATTATATTTTTAGACATACCATACACATTATTAATTAATTTAATACAAATTTTATTTAGATACTTAAAATTAATTTTTACATTTAATTTAACGGATGAATTAACACTATTTCTTGAGCAAAATTCTACACACACTAATTATCAGAGCCAAATGGAAGCAAATAATGATACACTGGTATATTGCTACCAAAAAATTTTGTTTTGACCAGAACCTGCAGTTCTTTAGGAAAATAACCTTTTCAAAAACTCTAATTATTAAACAGTAAGCTTTGAGATCATACTGGGATAAGCCTACACATACAATACAGCTACAACATAATGAGCATCAAAATCAACATATAGCTAGTAAAAGTAGCAATTATAGCAAGGTCAGAAATAAATGCATATACACTTCCAAAACTTCACACAAAAAAGTACACACATAAAAATATAGCTCTGCCTTATATATCACACACATTTAACTATAATGCAAGACATATACTCATGCTGCATGTAGAAAAACCATATATTATTACAACTTACACTGAAAACAATGACCAAAAATATCTAACGAAACTATTTTATTATATTTCTTGTAAAGTAAATAATTTATATACATTTTAAAAATTAGCATTTCATCCAAATGTGAACAGTGTGCTGTGTTACTACTTGTAGTAATTGTTGATGAAGACATGTAGTAACAATAATTTTTTTTGTATGTGAATCAAAATAATATACCTAATTAAATGCAAGTTACACTGTGAAAACATATATTTGATGAGACAACTTTGTAAAAAGTCAAACACCCATTTTGTTTCGGGGGGCAAGGAGGAATCATTATTCCTACAATTAAAAGAGCTTATGAACAAACCCCTATGCTAGGCTATTATGATCAAGATGCCCACACAAATGCTATAGCTGATTAATCCTTATGGGTTAGGTGCAGTCCTTGTGTAACAGCAACGAGATGGGCCTCGCATCATCCAGTATGCCAGTCGTGCTCTCTCTAATGTGGAGAGTCGCTACTCGCAAACAGAAAAGGAAACATTAGCACTCATATGAGCCTGCAAACGACTCTCCCTGTATCTGTATGGAAAAAATTTTGACTTTGTTACTGATCACAAACCTCTAGAAGCCATATTTGACCCCAGAGTCCATTAATGCGCAAGGGTTGAGAGGTGGGTGCTTTGGTTTCAATCATTCACATTTAACGTTGTTTACCGCCCGGGCCAAATGAACATAACAGATCCATTCTCCAGGCTGCTTGATACAACCAAAAAGCTGCTAGAGGATTTTGAACCTCCCTACTATATTAGACAGGTTCTGCAGACCTCCATGCCCTTAGCAATGACATTATCCCAGGTTAATCAGGCTACATTGGATGACATAAACCTGCAAGAAGTCTTCAACTTCCGTTTCATAGCTTCTATTCCCATATGACACTCATGAGCTATCTGTAGGGCTTGATTATGAAGAGACCCTGATAAGACTATCCGGGTTCCTCATATCATATCATCTGTGGCTGAGAGCTTTGGCTCTATGACCTCGTAGCCATGTTGGTGTTTAGATCAGCGTCCCATTAGTAAACTTAAAATTATTACAACAGCATCTGTTGTAATAGATTTTCTTGATCACCTTTTAGGCCGTTACCTACTTCCGGAGATAATAGTACAGGCAGTCCTCTACTTTCGGACATAATGTGTTCCTAATTTTGTGTATGAAAGTTGAAATGTATGAAAGTAGAACCCTTATGTTAATGTGATAAATGAGGTTCTGTTCCTAGATGGGGAAAAAAAATTTAACTAAACAAAATAATATTCAAAACAATATATTTACACACTAAGAAAAAAGATTATGCATAAAAGTTATTTAAAAGTGTTTAAATATATAGCCAACAGTTAAAACAATTGAAAAGACATAATTTTGTGTTGTGTAGGCCTGTCCTTGACTTTTGTCAAACCAGTATTTGCTCGCTTTAAACTCTGGAGCATTAGCAGCTGACTCACCAAGCTGTTTTTTCCAATTTTCATACAAACTGAGAGCGTTGCCTTGAATTATTGCAAGGCTGATAGGGATATTTTTCTGGTGTTGATCGTCTAACCACACTTGTAAAGACTGCTCCATCTCTTCCATCACTGCACGCCGCAGTTTTGAAATTATCTTAGAAGAAAGATTTCCTGAATTTATAACATAGTCCCATAATCTTTACTTTTTACAATGGAACACAGTGGATTGGCTTAGGTTGAAAGACCGTCCTATAACTGCAAATGATTTGCCACTTTCCTATTTCGCGATAATTTCTAATTTAATTTGTACACTACTTACAACATGTTTTTTTTTGTTTCTTACACACTGAGTCTTCATTACTTTTGTTTTTTACGTTTCTTATTCATTGCGTAGTGAAATAGTAGTAACACGTCAGACTACATACAACTGCATATGTGCATTAATCTCGTTCAGTTATATCGAAAACATAGTTCCATATATCAACACTAGAGGTCTCTTGTAGTATAAGTCAACTTTGCCGCAATATCATTTGCAAAGAAAAACTTTTAGAATAAAAATTATCCATATACCATATATCTTTGATGGAGGCATGCGCTCAATATGTTTTTTGGTTATGTACGAAAATACAAAGCAAACACGCAAATGTTGAATTTATGGTGTAAGAAGCCAATGTTCGAAAGTGGGAATTGTACGAGAGTCGAATGTCCGAAAGTAGAGGACTACCTGTATCAGACAATGGACTAATGGACTCCGCTTTGCCTCTCATGAGTTCCAACTATTCTTGATAGAGAGGGATATTGGTACACAACTACCCTGTGGCTGCAAGAAAATGGTGAGATCAAAAGAAAAACTCACTCCATAATGCAACGCCTACATATCGCACATGCTGCAGAAAAGGATTGGAAACAGGAACTTAGAACATATTTGTTTTTCTACCATACAACCCCTCACACTGTCACAAGGAAGTCCCCAGGTGAATTATTCCTTGGTAGACTCGTACAAACACTGTTGCCAAAGGTGGAAAATTAAGCTGTCGGTTATTTGAATAAGGCAGTGCGTGACAAGGATGCACTCCACAAACTCTCAGGAAAAGTACAGGTTGAGTATAAAAGAATAACCCAACTTTGAAGGTCTATAATATCAAAACCAAATAACCTACAACCTTGATTGACCAATCAAATGAACCTGTATATAATGACTAACACCGTCGGGCTCAGCAGTCACCAATTCAGGTAGAGGAAAGGGTTTTATATGCCAGGAAAGGACAGATTCGTTGTTGATGCTCTATTACCCCGTACCATTTACTGTTGTGCACAAAAATGTCCCCTAAGGAATGGTTCAAACACCAGACAGTGTTAAGTACGAAAGAAATTCATCATTGTTATGCTCATAAATGGAGCGGGGTGAATCCCTTGGGTCTCGCAGGCAAAGTGAGTTATCCATCAAGACACATGGGCAGGATCATGGACCTGCCCAAATGGAGACATCAGTTGCTAGTAACCCAAATGTTGATCCCCTAACTAATGGAATCCATACCCAAACAAAATTGTCAACAACCTACTTACTTACACAACTTCATGTTGAACAAATAATAATGTACCAGTAGTTATAACGAGTGAATACAATAGCACTGCACCAGGTAGCATAAGTGATATAGATGTCTACATTGTAATGTATGGAATGTGATAGTGTGCACATGGCAGAACTATGTAATAATGTAGCTTAAGTGATATAGATTTCTAATGTTTTAATGTCTGGGATGTTTACATCACGCAAATGGTGTAACAATGGTTGAGCTGACAGTGTAGAGGAACGAGGTGTCTGCAAGGTCGTTGTAGTTCACATGCCATAGGAAAAAAAGGGGAAGAGTGATTGCAGTGATCTCAGCTAGTTATCTGAACCATGCAAGAGGATTACAGAGGTTGGTACTTGTACATAAACAGCAATGTATATGTGATATAATTGAGCTATCTATGCCTTTTTGGGTAGCACTGCATATAAAATGTTGATGTATTGCAGGTAATAAATAAAGCGTTTAAAAGAGCATAATTGTGATATGGATTAGCTCTTTACAGGAATACAGTCTATTCACAGTTTCTTCACACTTTTTGAATCAAACCTTTGAAAAATCATCCCATGTGTAATGTGTGTGGTTGTTATTTCCTAAATATACCACGTATCACAAGCATTTCATACTTCTGTTAAAATAAAAGTATCATATCTTGGGATGAATAAAATTTTACTTATATTTTATCTATAAATTATAATATTTCATTTATAATTAATATGATAAGAAACAGTGAGAAAACAGGTCGGTTGGTAATGCCTTGTAAGAAATAGTTCTTATACAAAATAGCATTACACTGAGTGCACACAAATATGGTGCGTTGTCCCTTTGGTGTAATTTTCTAGACATGGTTAACCTTTTTTTGCATGGGATGGAGAAATATCATGAAAGTAGTACTTTAACAGGGCTTCAGAAAAGTGGGAAGTAACCGTAAATGGACTACATCTGAAATATCACACAGTATTTACATCAACAAGACATAATAAAAATTTGACAATTAATTTATATAGCTTTATATAGCACTTAGTGACATTGTGAAACTAAAATCATATGGGAAAGTATCTTCAGTACACGCCAACAACTTTTCAAAACTTTTCAAATTTTTTCACTCCATTTTTTGTGTTTCTTATATAAGGTTTATAAATCACATAATTTAAGGTAACGTGGATCTGTTAGCTCCAGAAATAAACAGAACTGGGAAAAGTGGGACAGTTTTATAATAATTTTGCTTTCATAAAATACGAGTATGTCATCCTTTTATCTTCTCTTTCAATGAAAATTCCTTCAATTATGCCCATATTACAAAGCTGAACAACACATATCCATTGACATGAAGTTGTCCTGGGACCTGGTAGAAATAATCATGCGAGCAGCATAAATGAAATTTTCACTCAAAATAGTAAAGAAAAAAGTTTTTAATTCTATAGCTGCAATGCATTTTGAGGCACATTTCTGGCAGAATAGGAACACCACTCCAAAATCTCAACATCAATGATAATACCATCTGACGTGGCATCAAGAAAGCAATGATCTATACTAATGAAACCCCACATTTCTGAACAGTATTTCCCAAAAGTTATTCATACAGTAAAACAGCAATCCCTTCATTAGCTGTACTGTGAGAAACTGCTGCAACAGGTAATAAACTTCTGTAGACAACTACTTTTACTATGCTGTGGCATAACATGTGCTCTCTCATTTCTCATGCTCACCCAAAATATCATGTAGTCGATAGCTGTCTACATTCCTTGACCTAATAGTTCACTGTTTGCTTGGTCTCTGGTTTCAGAGTCAAGTAAATCTCTTTTAAATTGACTTACTTCTTAACTCTTCATTACAGAATCTTTTTACCACTTGTAGTTCCATACCTGCAGCATAAGACTTTGAAGAAAGGGGTCCATAACTCAGTTTTTGCATGCTCTTTTTGAGTTATGCATCCATTCATGTTGGATCTTCGCTTGATAGTAATTCCTGAACTACAACCCATTTGTGATGCAGCTGGAATCAGAAGCCTGCCCCAGAAGTTTTGAGATAATATGAACCTTGCTGAGAAAGATTAAACTGTTTTTTGTCAACCATTCTCGCCACTAGAGACAAACATGTTCATGTGGTCACTGCAAAGTCCACAAGAACTGCATGCGACTTGGAGTGCATTTTGACCACTAGTGCTCTTACTCTGACAAAAGTATCAAGCGCTCAAGGCTGTATTTGAGTACCTGATCTTTTGAAAATTTCTTGTCAACATGATCTATAATTACCAAAAAATATAATAAGGGACATCCGTTAGATCAGACCTCTTAATCTGAAAAAAATGGGTTTTTTTTTTAAAACCTAAATACACACACATGCACAACAGCATACATACTGCATCTTACGATTTATTCTGGTATTTAGCAGTTTTGCCTTTCGCCATAGTATTTCTTCTTCAAGTCATGGTGTGCACATTATAATTTCTGCAAATCCTGGCCATATAAAATGTTGCTGATGATTGTTAAATGCACATTTAAATCACCATCACCCAGAAACTGGCATGACATTCACACAACCAAAAAATTACATTGTAGCACCACAACAAATAAAACTCCTATATAAGAATAATTCAGTTCACATAATTTGAACTCTTTGCAAATTAAACCATATCTCTGATTTTACAAAAGTAGAGTTATACAATCGTATTATTAAAATGTTATTTAAATAATTTGTATCTGTCATAACACGTGTATCCTTAAGTCAATTGTTATCATTTATCTTTGTTTTTAAAACATTTTTGTACACTTTTTGACAAATTTTTAGGAAAATAACTAAACAAAATTATGTTTAGTGGCGAATAAGGAAGGACATTTATCAAAAATCAATTAAATAATTATTTCTTAGTACTGTATTAATATCTGATTGATTTTTGATAAAAGTCATTCCTTTGCCACTAAACATAAATAACTAACTTAAATATAATAACTTAACAAAATTATGTTTAGTGGTAAATAAGGTAGGATATTATAAGAAATATCTTAATATTAAGAAAAAATTATCTGACTGAATTTTTATAAATATGCTTCCTTATATGTCACTAAACATAATTTTGTTACATTTTCCCTGAAAATTTGTAAAAATGTGTACAAAATATGTTTAAAAACAAAGAGAAATGGTAACAATTTACATAAGGTTATACGTGTTCTGACAGATACAAGCTGTAACTAAAAAAATTGGAAATGTGAGCATGAATTTCATGTAACATAAACGTGTAATGCATGTAATATGGGAATGATATGAAACTTTGCACAAGTCAAAATACTTGAGTAATATAGGTGCTGTGGAATAAATTTGTGAAATTCTATACATACAGCATTAGTTATTACTGACAAAACTGGAGTTCAGGAAGGTCATGATAGGTGACTTTGCACCCTCAGATGGACTATACCAGGCATAAAACTTCTTAGCTGCTGAAGGTCAGGCAATCTGACTTACTCCTCCCACTAGATGGTGTCAGTAGCATATCACGGCTGTGCGCTGTTGCCTAGTTCACAGTACAGTGTTACAATGGCTGCAACAAGTTGAGCAACATGTTTCTCAGATGTGCTTATAAAATTGTGAAATATGTCATTAAAATTAGGTAACTCTTTTTGCAAGAGGCTCATTTTGCTGAATAAGTAGGTGAAAATCCTACATCTGTAGCGTTAACTGTTCACATTTAATTTTAGTAAGAGGTGTGCATGACATTGGCATAAACTCACAACTATTTTTCAGAATAGAGGATATTCTTCGTTCTTCCATAGACAGATAACCATATTTCGTAGGTATATCTAAAAGTCCCTTCCTTGCTTTGAAAGCAAGCGATAAAGTCTGATACGTGCTTAGTCGACACAAGATAATATGAAGCACAGCTGCCTCATTCCATTCCATTTAGTGTTTTCTGTAGCTTCAACACCACAACCGGCTTTGAACGTTTCTCATTGTTTTTCAGTTGCTTGCAAGTAAAGTTTTTGCTGAATTTATGGCACTAAGTAAACCTTGTGCTATCACAAGTAGTTGCAAAAAGGAAGTGGTTCACAAACAATGTTGATCTATAATTGTTATTGTGGGTTAATTTTTTAACTAAATTATTAAACTAAGAATTTTGTGAAAGTACAAATTTGAAACAAAATTAGCAGTTTAACAGCAAAGGCATGTGATGTTGGTAAACTTACAATATGATAGATACGCATTGCATCTATGTCGAAGGCAAATATTTGGGTCACAAAAAAAGTCAGGAAATGAGTTACCGTTTCTGATGACTAACAAAGAATATATTCAGAGAATTGTGTTAGAATTTTACGATAAAAGGAAAAATACATATGACAAAAAAATAACGACAGCTATGCATGATGGTTTCAACAAGTTCCATGGCAAAATCATTAAGGATTTTTTTAACTTTTAAAAAATTAAATTATGGGAGGAAGTTTATAGAGGAAAGGATGACATAATATGCACGTACAGGGGGGAGGAGCTTGATGAGCCATGATGTGAGGACGCTCGATAAATGTGGCAAAAGGGCTTCGTAACTCTCGCAGATTGGCTAAGACTAAGTGGCCAAGAAGTTCTGTACCTGGTACAGTTGTATGTCACATTACTTTAAATTTCCTAACGGTCTGAACTAATATGTAAATAGTATAACAGGAAAGTTCATTGAGTATATATTGTTTCAAATGCATTTATTTTGCTGGGCATTCAAATTATTCTATACAAGCACTGAAAAGTCATTCACCCAAATACATTCTGCTTTCATAACAACACTGTTGAGACGCAAGTGGGGCGTATCCGAGTTCGTGAGAGATGGAGGTCTTAATAAAAACAAAAGAACTAAATTTTATTTTTAATTTATTCACACAGCTATTATTTACAACATTAAATTATCTATCTCCACTATTACTCTCCATTTCTCAGTGAGCGCAATATTTAATGTCTCTCTCAACTATAATTAAAGTCCTTTTTAATGTCTCTGGTTATAGTCAATAAGCTCACACTCATCATTTCCACATGTTCAATTTGTCTGCTGCCATCATTTAAAATTTCTTACACTCATGCATCCAGTTCAATATCAATAGTCCAGCTTGCCAGTCATACTCTTCACTGCACAGATGCTCGTAGTTGCAGATTTTACTCCCTCTGGTCACTTCCGCCCCACTCGATCTATCACTTAAGGTCCCACAATCGCTGAGATTTCTGACTCTCAAACTCTCTGCTTGGAGGCCCGTTGCACTTATATAAAATCAGTCACCAGATCTCGAAGTTTCCCCGCACCCCAAGTCACACTGAGAGAAACGAGGGCATTAAACCAGAATATTCCCTTCAAATAAACGTAGAAATTCTATCCACAGAAGGTGAGGAGCGTGCGAGCTGCTTAAGGC
Source organism: Clitarchus hookeri (assembly GCA_002778355.1). NCBI lineage: Eukaryota > Metazoa > Arthropoda > Insecta > Phasmatodea > Phasmatidae > Clitarchus > Clitarchus hookeri. The sequence goes on from NQII01002340.1 coordinate 193,885, forward strand.
CTATCACTGCGGCAGGCAGAAGAATGTGTGGCGGCACGCCTTTATAACTTAAAACCCTGGTAGGATTATTGTTTGCCTGTCATTCAAACATTTTTTTATGACTTGCTGCCCACTACCATATTACTAATCTGTCCTCTATCGCTCGCTCACATGGGACTGGTCAAGGGAAGTGAGCATATAACAATACTAACAATCCTGCTATTATAGCATCTGCATGCGTTTATAATTGAGCGAGTCGCAGTGGGCCTGAAGGATTCTAGTACGTGGAAAAGCAGCCAAGGGTTGCCAATGGCAGTAGTAGTTATTCTCATTTAGTAAGCATAATATTACAAAGTACAGTACAAACTCCAAATTGCATGTCACCACAAGAATTGGAAGTACTGATACTGATACTAATACATAACTCATACTGTTCATGTTTATAGAACAACTGGTAATGTTCATTACTTTCCAAAACCAAATAAACTTTCATGTGTTTGGCTTACGGTAATATCTATATGTGTGACGAAGTAGTATCCATTGTTGTTTTATGTTCATTATGCCATGAAGGTTTACTATGTTATGGTAAATTGTAATTTATATTAGAATTATGTATAATTCAATACATATTTAAAAAACAGTATTTTTCAGTTGGTGCAAAACATAATTTTTTACTGAAAACAACATGTGCACATAGTTGTGTTAGCAAGCATGTTGGCATAGAACAGGAACCTGATAATACCCAAAAAGAGTCGCAGTGGTGTAGTAGGCAGACTACTTGCTTCCAACTTAGGCGAACCGGGTTCGATTCCTGGTAGGGTCGCCCCCAGATTTTCGCACCAGGGAATCGTGCCAGATGATGCCGCTAGTCTGCAGGTTTTCTCGGTGATCTCCTGTTTCTCCCGCCCTTGCATTCCGGTGCTGCTCCATACCTCGCTTCACCCTCATCGGCTCTCAAGACCTTGATGTTAAGAATCTCTCCACTCCACTCCACTCCACTCCACTCATATTACCCTATAAGTCTCTAGCACTCTGTGAACATCTTACACCAATCATGTCGTCCCTCCACGAATTATTTAAATAATTACAGACAAGAGACAATCTGCCAATATTTAGTTATTTTTAATATGAACTAATTTGTCAAGTACTCCAAAAAATTATGATTAACAAAGACTTATGTAAGCTCCAATCACGTGCAAAGACTTTCAAATACAACAACAAATTATCAAGGAAAAAATAATTTTGTGACTTTTATAGTTGTATTTTCATAGTGCAATAAGAACAGCAAAGTAAACAAAAATTTCAGTTTGTGTGCCAAAAACTAGCATGCCTCAGAAAAACAAACATTGAAATTAATATAAAAAACTGTGTACACATTTATAATTTGTGTATAAAACTGAATTGTTGAAAACTTTCTAGATTACACATAATCTTACAAAATCTTTTGGGCCTGTTGAAGTCCTTGTCATGTCTTAAATCAAAAGGATATGTGCAAGTACAAAGAACTTTTCCTATTAAGTGAGGGATGAAACAGTTACTTCAAGGAAAAAAAAGTCATTCAATTTAAACTACCTCTTTGTGTGGGACACGTATTTTCTTGACCGGATCATTTGTCTTAATCCTTAAAAATTTAGCATTGTCTTTTTTTTTTTTTTTTTTCTTTTGTCTTGTGTTGCCATTTTAAGCTTATTTTAATACTCTCAATCTGCTATATTTTATTTGATAAAATGACAACTGTGATATTTATATCCCGATATATATTACATTTTCCTGTCATTTGTTGAGGGTTCTTATCATATTTGTGTTGTCTATTTTGTATTTTTTTGGAAATGTTTGGATTCTTGTTTGCACAAAATTTTTTTTCAGTATTTTTTGCACAGTTTTTGGTATACTTTTCTTTTCTTTTGAGAATATATTATATTTTTATTTTGCATGTTTTCTTATATATTTTTTGTAGCATTTCTTGTAATCTGTTTGACAATGGAAAAAGTCCTAATTATTTTTAAGTCTAATTCAAGTACCATTGCAATAAAACTTAAAAAAAAAAAACATACATTCAATATGTTATATTATATTTACAGGCCTGCTGATATAAAAAAATTTTGGGTTGTATGAATACTGCAACCAACCCTCATCAACTGTGGCTTCTTGAACAACATTTTCAATTATACACAGATTTTTTTATAGTCAGTTTCCTCAACCATGGTACAAGGATTCTATTCTGTACTGTTTTCTGTTTTCTTAAGGCTATGCTATTGTAACTAAATTTGGTGTGTTTATCACAATGCAGTCATTGACTCCACTGTTTATGTTTCACTGCAGCATAAATACTGTGAGCCAGAGGCTCAACAGGGGGTAGAGGACTGAACAGGGGGTAGAGAACTGAGGTCAGTAAGCATTTGTTTCTGTCATAATCACGTGTACTGCTCTCACCTTCTCACTGTCCTTTGGCTCCACCACTTCTGACCTCCCTTCCTTTCTTGGCTATCAAAATAAGCAGCTTGAAGCTGATTTTCCACTTACCAACACAGTTCCTTTATTTACAATGCAATATATGGTGTGCATGCTTGGAGATCATGTATACAACAGTGTTTTTTTATTTAGCAAACGTCTGAATTTTGAAGTGATAATATTTTACATTTTCCAGGAAAAAGCCATTGAAAATGGACTCGCGCTTGGTAGAACTTCATGTCAGCAAAGTTTTGGTAAATAGCATCCATCTCGCTGATGTTATCAGATCAAGCATTTGGCAGCCAAATTACAGTACAAGGCCCTGGCTGCAAATCACTATCTCTGATCACTAAAATTACAGACTATTAATGGCCTGAAAAGTCATGTGGTTTTACAAGTGTGCCATTATTTGTATTTTGAGTGCTGATACATTATATAGTTGAATAGTTGACAGGCATAAGCTATCCTTCTATTCCCCTTAAGAACTTGTATTATTATACTACAGTTTCCTCAACCATGATGCACTGGTATTGTATCCAATTAGTAGTTCAAATAAGTAATTTAACACCAACCTTATGTTGTATAACCCTGAAGTGAAGGTGATTGGTTCAACATCAATTGAACCATGGAAATGTTTACTTCATTTTCACAATGCTTCCAAACATCTCAAACAATTACAGTAATATCAATGAGAAGTTCATATGCTCATATATTAAAAGGTAAGGAAGCTGGACAAACCTGACATGTTTTAATTTAATTAAAGATAACACCTACACGTAATATAATGACGTTACAGTCAATAAAAATCAATTCATGCACAGTACTATCACTATATCGATACACCGTAAACTCCAATGTAGAGAAAACACAGATATGTTGCATAGACTGTGAATATCATCCTGTGATACATGATACCTTGTATATTGCACTTTTGATGCAATCCTGCATGAGTTGCAGAAGGGCTATCAAAACAAACTTGGCACTGTCCCATATGTGTTCAGTGAGAGAAAGACATGTATATTATGCCAGGCAAAATATTCAGAATCTCTTAAAGCATAGTGATAAGCATGGGCAGCATGTAGGTACGCATCATCCTGTTGAAATAATATACTGCATTCCTATTACAGGAATAGCATCCAAAAAGGGTTAAACAATTTTTCACACATACCTGAGCCTAGTTAATATTCCCTCCACCATAAAACAGTAACCAAGAGTTGCAACTTACATCAACCCACACATGATAGGGGGTTTAGCCAATGTCTCATAGAAAAATCCACAATGGAATAGGTCATTTCCCATCAACACCACACACACAAAAACCCTAACTTGCATGAAGGCACAACCTGCTTTCATTATTTACCACTTAACAACATTCAATAATCCAAGTGACTCTCTCAAGAGGGGAATCACTACATCAATGGTTCTGAAAATGTGATCTGCTGATCACTGGTGGTCCATGGCTAGGTCCTAGGTGGTGTGCAACACTTTTGAGTCCTTAGTTACTTTTTCCATTCAACCTTATTTCATTCTTTAACAACATTTTTTTTTTGACGTGACAACGTCTTAAATTAGGTTGCGGCTGGGAGTCACTTATGAAAAAGTGNAAAATAAATATTTTCATGTAAGTAATAAAAACAGTGTGTATATTTCACTGCACTCGGAAGTTAATATCTGAGGCTAAAAAAGAATATATTTTTTTACTATTACTCCAAATGAAATAGCTTTCAAAAGTGTTCACTTTACCGTGAATAGCCTATAATTGGTTTCCTATGTTGTTTTGTATTTCAAAATATAGTAAAAAGAATACCTTTCTATTAATTTGCTTGTTTGTAACTTTTCTATGCTGGAATAAAATTTATTATGATAATGCTTTTTGATGTGTGTTGTTTCATCATTCATACATTTTGGTACTTTATGGAAAAGGTGCCAAGGTAGATGGTCTATGTTAGGTTGAAAGTCTATACATAGTGGGTCATGGTAAAGAAAAGTTTGAAAACCACTGCATTACATGGTGGTGGTGTGGAACTCTGGCTGTAAACACCTTGGTATATATGTTTTAAATAAATAAAATTACACGCTCCGTAACAAGTTTCAAAACACCCATTAAAAGGACGATAATTAAAGGGAGGCAGGAAGATCACATGCCCTGGGCACTAGCCAGGGAGAATATGACAAAAGAAGGTAAGAAATGTTGGCAAGACTAGGATGGCATGAATGTATTGGGATGATTCACTGATGTGCTGTGCCCAATGTGTATAAGAGAGAAATTATTGAATACCACCATGCATTCATTTGTTTCCTTTGTTTTCTGGTAGCTCACAGCTGTTTTACTGTTTATATTTGTGTCTATGGCTCAACTTTTTAGTTATCAGTTGACAGTCTACTCCTACTTATGTCATATTAAATGTTGCTTGGATTAATAATGCACAGACTTTTGCTGTTTTTTGGTTATATTTTATACTACAATTAACTTAATAGTCAAAAGAATAAATATGTCAAAAAAATGTATTAGGAGAGGAGAACAGAAAAAAGGTAAGAGAGAATCAAAGAAGTAGAATGGTCACTAAATTTGATATCATGGTTACACGTAATGACCAAAGAAAATTCTCATAAGGAATCAAATAAAGAAGGTATGTTGAAAAAATTCTTTGTAGGTCTACTATTTTTGTTGTCTAATTAAAACTAATGTTATGCGCTTGCTGCTTTGTTATGCACGAGCGAGTGGAAGTGAAGGACATAGCAGTTTTATGATAGCAGCAACAAGTCAACGGAATGTTTTGAATGACAAGCGAGTAATACCCAGGAACCGCATCTGTTACAAAAGCTAGCCAACACACACGATAATCCATTTTGCGGCACGCGCTGTTGACCTTGGTGGTATTGAGTTTCTGTATTTATTCACAATTTTGTAGTGGTTTTCTGCCTTAGTTTCTCTAAGCGTGACTTGGGGTGCATAGAACTTTCCAGGTCAAAGCCAGCGGAGTATAAATAGTGTGATGGGCCTCCGGGCCAGGAGTTGTTGAGTGGATGAGTGGCTGAGTTTCAGCAAATGACGACGAGCAGCAAGAGAAATGACCAGCGGAAGGTAAATCTGTGAATGTGAGTATCAAGCAGTGAAAAGTGCAGCTGGCAGGCTGGATTATTGGACTAGATGCGTGAGTGAAAGAGATTATAAATGATGGCAACAGACAGACTGAATGCATGTTAATGATGAGTATGAGTTAATTGACTATAGCAAAACTGCGACATTGAGAAGTACGTTAATTAGAGTGGAAACAGACATAAAATATTGCGCTCTCTGAGAAATAAAAAGGTTACGAATGGAGATAGGTAATTTAATGTTGTAAATATTAGCTGTGTGAATAAATTAGAAATCAAATTTAGTTATTTTATTTTTATTAGGATCTCCATCTCTCAGATACGCACCTCAGGCATTCATGTTATTAAATAAACCAGAGTTGAATGTAGAAGTTTAAGCAAATCAGTGGAATTAAGAGAACTAAAATCTCGGCTGAGAGGTAGAAAGTAGGCTATTTGAAATTAGCAGCAGACATTTCAACTTTAACAAATTATTATTTCAATGTTTATTTTAATAATTTTAATCTCTTGTAACCTAAGTATTAAAAGAAAAGTGTGTCCCAAAATAAGGTTCTAATTAATATTCTGTTTATATTGGCCCAATTTTGTTTTTAAAAAAATTCAGACACAGATAATGCAAATATCTAGGCTATAAAATAATATTGCAAAGAGGAAGAAAAAAACAATATTTTATGGTTATTTTTTTAAATTTAAATGTGGTTGACTTCTTATTTGTTTCACATGAAACTGAAACAACCAGTCATCAGTTCCAGAGAGAATATCTACATGTAATTCTAGAAAAATGGCAATACCAACAGGCTGATGATAAATTGAAGAAAATGGAGATGGAAAAGAAGACTAGTATGACGAAACTACCCAGAAAGCTGAAGTGATATAAGAAAATACAAAATCTACCATCATCAATCAAGAAGTATCAATTCCTTAAACTTCAGCAGCTACTCATCAGAAACCTGCAAAATGTGAGTTAGGAATTGATTTTAAAGATTCTGTACATGGCCAAACATTTTTTCCAACTCTCAACGATGTAATAAAATATAAAGAAAAATAGAAGGTTATTTTTTAAAAGTTCTTAAAAGAATGATTAGAGTTAGGTCATGACTAGGTTATATTCAGACTAAAAGTGTGTTATACTCTGTACCTGAAGATTTTTTTTCACAGTCGCTGATAATTATGGAATCAAATTTCTCACACTTGGTTATAGGGGGGAGGTTAGTTAATTGGAAGCAGCAAAGTGAAAAATTGCTAAACCATGAAAATTCTTAAAACCACAAGCTTTGCTTTTGTTCAAGGAAGACTAAAGAGACCTCACTCAGAAAGGGTAGCACTGATTAGATACAAAAGAGGAATCTCACTGTAAGCCAGTATTACATTGTATTACTGATGTTATTGTTATGAGCGGCTGTTTCATATAAGTCTAAACCAACTAATTAAAGATATAACTAAATAATGTTTGGCTAAGTGAAATTGCCCAAGAAGTTTTAGCGAGCTTTACTGATTTTCTCACGGTTGGTGTTAAAATGGTTTAAGGCCTCTTTGAAGAGGTACTAATAAAAGTGAAACAAAATGGTCCAAGATCTGAAAAACTGCAAGAGCCAGTTCTACTACAATGTGGTGAACATGGCTAGAAATCAGTCACAATTACTTGAGAAAAACAAATAAATTTATTTTGTATATTCGTGCAGCTCATTTTTTTAATTTCATAGGTACACAGGCAGCTGAAGCAGAAATCTTTCTTGGCACTCTTCACAGCTTATATTTCTTGTTTGTGGTTTCAACTTCAAGATGGGAAAACTTGCAAAAACATAGACCCATGTCTTTGAAATTTCCAAGACATGATGGCCAGCAAGAGAATGGAAATGGTCAAAATCATTTACAAGCATTTTGATAATGATGTCAAAGCCCTAGAGGAACTACAAACCAGCCATTTGTCAACACCAGAAACCAAGCCCAAGGCAAGCTCATCACTGATAAAACTTGCCAAAGTTGAATTTATTGCTTTTACTTGTTTCTGGTATAATGCCCATAAAACGATAGTGCCAAACAGTTCCTACAGAGAGATACTGTGACAGTTGGCAAAGCAGTAAAAAATGTTGAAGGCATCTTGAAACTGTTAAAATAGAGAGAATTTTCCATTTCTGAAGCTATTTCTGAGGCCAAATGTAAGGTCTATATAACAACTTATAAACTGACTTCACAGGATAAAAAAAAAAAAAAAAAAAAATGAAAATAGTTTGATAAAACCTAAGATAACAATTTTTTTTAGTTCTCACAGGAAGACTCAGTTAGGATTTATTAACATGAAACCTTATAATAAGTCATCTGAGTACCAGGTTTAAGATGGTGGAGAATATTAATGAAAAGTTCAGTTTCTTGGTTGGTGATCAGATACTGGAATAGAAGTAAAAGATCCTTACAAAACTAATATTAATGTATTAATTAAGAAGAATTTCTTCAAGTAATTTAAAGCTTCATGTAGTATGCACTTTAAATAAAGAGAGAGATGAAAGGCACCACAGCAGCCTACATGTCGAGTCTTATTTATAAAAGTAAGTTGAAAGGTCACCTAAACATTACAACAATATTGAGAGTATTTATTACTTTTCCATTCTCTATGGCTTCTGGTGATCACAATGAAGCAGGAGGAAATTCTTACAAATCTAAGTATTATTTTAATAAAGTACAAATGTGCATCTTAAATACCCTATGATGATATTAGCATTATATTTGCAGCAAAAATATACACAGTAAAGTTTTAAATTGAATAGTTTTTTATGATTGCTACTTCATTTAAAATTGGAAACTATGTTTTCATAATATTTACACAATATCGTCAAGTCATGTAAAATGTATTGGTATTTGGTACACCAGTACCTAAGTATAGCTTTAAAAGTTCCCTATTTTGTAAAACTATTTTACTTGTATAAGGTTGTTGTTATTATTATTATTATTATTATTATTATTATTATTATTGGTCTATGACTGTGTGACAAGTGTAAATGGGGAGTCACAATTGTATAATTACTATTTTATAAAGTTATGGTATTTTGGATAATGTTAATTAGTTGTTTAGAGACATCCCTCAGAGAAGGCCATGTAATATTGATTTAGGAAAAAGATTTGTGCCCACAGGAAGGATCACAGATGGTGTAGCTGGGGCTTAGACTTGTTGGCTCCGAGAGGGCACACTCGGAGATCCTTGGGTCAACCTGAGCGGCAAGGAGGTAGCTGTGGTCGCCAGTACGAGGCAGAGAGAGCACAGATGGAAGTTGGGGGTGCAGGCCTTCGATAGGCCTGTACATATTGCTTTGTTAACCTCGGGACGTGAGTGCCGAACATTTGTGGGAGGCCAGAGTAACTTTTTACACAGTGAAGGCTCAATGTGGAGAGCTTGTGTGAAGCAATTAAATGTTCATAAACAAATGAGGACACCTTTGCGATAATTCTTTGTGGACACTTAAAAATAATTGTGGTGATGTTTTTAGGGTAGTTTCCTCATTATATTCTTCATCACTCTCCCCGAGTTAGCTAGCGATGTTTAATTTATTGTGATTTATTAGAATGCTGCAAGAATTTGTGATGTTCTGTGACTTACAACTTTTTATATTTATTGTTTATAATTTGACTTATATTTTCATTACTTTTTTCTGCTGGTAAACAGTAAAATTAAACTCTGCGCCTCTAGTATCTATGGTATTTCAAGTACCTTAGGTATGTTAGTAATACAAATATTTATTGTTTTACTAGTCTGATAATTATTAACACATATGTCGTTTTCACAATTTCAATCTTTCAATATTTAATGGATGAAATTCAAACTATCTAATATTTTGAGAATGTTACATTAAATTTATTTCAAATTTTAAAATTATGTTTGTGCAGAAGTGTTTTCTATGAACCCAGGACTGTAATGAGCATAGCTGTGCAGTTTTGTATGGATGAAGAGGTTTTTAATTATCTTATCTACATTATGAAGTTGTATATTATATTGGTATAATATGTTGGCACTTACTGGAATGAAATAAGCTGCAATTAGGCTGCCACATTAGTTGTGTTTTGGTTATGTTGAGCATCCGTGGTTTGTGTATAACAGCATGTGAATGATCAGGCGATGTTTGACAATTAAACCTGTGTACATTGAACATGGTGTTCATAATTATTTACAATGTAACATCTGGCGACAAGGACAGGACCTAGATGGAATCGTTAGTTAAGAGTGTGAGATTAATATAAACAATTAAATTACCATCATGTAGTCTCACGGGCATGAACTAACAAATCATTGTAAAGTGATTAGCTGAGTTTTTTGTTTAATTGAGCAATACAAACATATGTGCAAAGGTCAGAATATTTTGAGAACTATGTGGAATGATTCAAATTGTATTTCGAAGTGGTGGATACAAAGGTAGGCGATAAAGTTGTGGTGTTGGGCATAATCTTACCCCCCCAGACATATGCAATTTTGAAAATGCAGATAAGCCCCAAATGGATGGAAGATGTTTCATTTGAGGAGTGTAATGACTGTCTTCTCAAGGTACATCAGGAACATCATTATAACCGAACTTTTAAAATTTTGGCAACGCCAGAAGCAACAAAATGAGACTGCAACGGAGTATATTACTGATATTAAATTCATTGCAACAACATTTAAGTATGGAGATTTCCTGGATGAAACCATGAAGGACAGGTTTGTTTCCGGTTTACTGTAGTGGCAAATGATTCAGAGACTCTCATCAGAGACAGAGCAACTTAAATTTGCAGAGGCAGTCAAATTAGTGACTGATATGAATGCGGTAGCAAAGTCCGTTGCCCTCATGAGCAGTGCTGAGTGTCAAGAAGTGAATGCGGTCACTAATACAACAAAGGATGCCAGTGTCTGTTTAACATGGTGTTGTCAGCCTTCTGAGGAGGTAGTCAAGCAGGACCATGTATCCTCAATGAAGCAAGGGTCCCAGAAGTGTGGCTGTGGAATCCCTCATCAGTCAGGCAGTTGTCCAGCATGGAAGTAGGTATGTTTGTGGTCGTATGGGTCACATTTATAGGGTGCACCAAAGCCCCAAAATAAAAGAGACATCAGTTTTAAGCCTTGTGTGTGCATATGTCTCAAGCTTGCCAATCGAACCAGCTGTAATATAAGTAAATTCAAACTGTATTGAGATTCCTTTCGTAGTAGATATAGGAAGTGCTGTTACCCTTTGTAGTGCGGTTCTCAACGAGATCTTGACAGCCAATGAGGGTGAAACAAGGTGAGTATGGAGTAATGCCAAAATGCAAGGGCAGGGGAAATGGGAGATCCCAGAGAAAACCTGCCAACCAGCAGCATTGTCTGGCAAAATTCCCAACATGCAAAAATCCGGAAGGGACTCTGCCAGGAATCAAAACCAGTTCGCCTAGGTGGGAGGCAAATAGTCTGATCACTACACCACCGTGGCCCCTTTTACTCTTTGTAGTTTGGCCCTTTATAAGCAAAAGTTAAGAGTGAATTAATTAACTCCATTTCAGGGTGTGCTAAGAGTTGCCAATGGCATTAATTTACCTGTTAGTGGGGTATTGTCTGTGTTTGTTATAAGTGAAGTGCCAGGATATATGCACAAACTTCCATTATCGGTTGTGGATTACTTATCCGCCCTGGCTCTGTTGGGTAGACACTGGCTGTCAACATCGTGGCCAGAATGGCAGGAAAACTTACAAAACAAGTATGCGAATGCATTCTCTTTAACTAACAATAAAAAACCTATTTCAGGGTTGAAGGTTAACATTAATTTAAAAGAATGTGTCACTCCATTGTTTCATCGGACTTACAATGTGCCATACGCCCTTATTCAAAATGTGAAAGATAAGCTACACACATTGGAGAAGTCTTGTATTATTTTGCGCGTCAAAACTAGCCAGTGGGCAAGTCCCATAGTAATTGTGCCAAAGAAGTCGGACCAAATCCGCCTGTGCATAGATCTTAAGGTTACTGTTAATCCTCATTTAAGAGTGGACCAGTATCTGTTGCCTAAAGCAGAGGATATTTTCAACCAGTTTGTAGGTTGTCATGTGTTCTGCCGCTTGGATCTCACCCAGGTTTATTTACAGTTGAAAGTTGAGAAACCCAGTAGGGAGTTATTAACTATTAATACCATAAATAAATTGTACAGGGTCCTTAGACTGATGTTTGGCCTGGCTTCTGCCCCAGCTATTTTTCAATCAGTCATTGAGGGCATTCTGTTTAGATTGGAGACTGTAACAGCATACTTAGATGACATCTTGACTGAGGGCAAAGATAAACAGGAGTGCACACGGAATTTGAATGATGTCCTTACCTAGTTGGATGCTCACAATGTTAAGATTAATACCCATAAATCTAAATTCTTTGCAAGTTCTTTAGAATTTTTAGGGTTTCAGTTTTCAGATCAGGGTAAATCACCTACAAAATCAAAAACTGAAAAAATCATGTCAACCTCTGCACCGAAGGATGTCACAAAATTGAAGTCATATTTGTCACTGTTGAATTACTATTGACAGTTCATCCCAATGTGTCCCGATATGCTTGAGCTCCTTCATAACTTCTTACGCAAAAATGTTCCATGGATTTGAGCATCAGATTGCGAAATTACTTTTAAGAACAGTAAAACCTATCTTTTGAAAAAAACATGGTTCGTAGTGTTTGATCTAACTATGGAGATGGTGTTGCATGAAGATAGCTCAGCATATAGAGTAGGAGCAAGTACCATTTTTAAAAAATTTAATAGTTTTCCACTATATTTCATGGTTGGTTAATTTGTTTAACAAAGTCATTACATTAATTTAATTTCAATTGGGGACATTATTTTATTTCAATTAGATTTCATTGATTTTGTGATCTTGGTGAATTTCATTCATTTTAATTTATTGAAAGCCTTCTTACATTCTTATTTTTCCGACCTCATCTCCTCAGGAATTACACTTAAACCAATTTATCAAAGCATTTCCGGGCAGTTTAACTACACCCATAGTTTTTTTACAGGATATGTATTTTAACATGTGACGTATTTTTCGCTTTACCGTCGCATCCAGCGACGAGTTTTTTCGTGCCATGTCCTTCAAGTTCAATGATATTCACCTCATGTCATCTCTTTTCACATTTTTACCAGGCGCGGATAACTTCGAAAACTGCAGTTTGGGTAAGTCTATGCCATGTAGCGGCAACCACCCAAAGCTTAGCCACGTGTTTCTTTGAGAGCTCATAGCGTATCAACCGGGCATTCTTCATCCTACCGGCAGGCTAACAACTTTCGCCACAGCACACAAGACCTTGAAGCTTGACTTGTGATCAAGATGCAATTCCATCAAGATATAACTAAATTTCTGTGATGTAGTTTAGTTTTGCCATTAAAGTATTTTATTTTAGTTCTTCTATGCTACATTGGAGTATTTTATACCTCTGTTATGGGTGTTACTCCAATGTTTTCCTGACCTAGTTTCATGGTAATGGTATTTTCATTAATTCATGCCCGACCTTTTCGGAAGTTGCAGTATCAAAGAATCACAGCTCACAGTCACCACTAGTAAAGTAGCAGTTCCCGGTACTGATGTACCAAGACATAGTTTGGGGAAGACTGCAGCATCACAGTCCTATAGCTGTGATGGGGTACTCGTGACTCCCGTCACGTTCATCAAAGTACAACCATGGCGGCTTCTGTTTTCCGGTTTCCGCCGGACATCTCCACTCATCTTCACATTGATTGAACCCACGAGCCCACATATTGCGAATTTTAAACTTTTAAAATAAAATTCATCCATTAATAAGGAAGGTTTGCTACAAAATTAATATTCTGCAAGAACATTCAACATCAAGCAATATTTTATTCTTGCTGTATAATAAGTTTTTTTACTTTCTAAAAGATAAATGTTCTGGCATCTAAAGAGAGCATATTTGTGCACTATATATCTATTGTGAGTGGCTCCCTATATCATGCAATATAAATATTGTTTTCATTATGTATTTCATTTTCTTATCACGGTAAAATTTATAATGTTTACCATTCTTATTTCAAATATATCAGAAGATTATTTCCTTACTACTGATGAAATTATTTATTTTACTCTCCTCAGAAACATATATAATTTCTAATAAACTTGTTTTCATTATTCATTAATTACTGTTGGCCTTTTCTAACCAGCATACATATGTATTAATAATTTATCTCTATTTGGTAGCAGTATTTATTTAAATAAAAGCCCCTAGTAATTCTGGTAGCATCCACGTGATTTAAATCCACAAAGTTCACCACTGGTACAAGCAGTTCGTCAGTGATCACTAGCAATTGAAAATGTTATTCTTGGAAGCCAAGAGACTTCCACACATGGCTTCATTACGGCTATTATGCTGGGCTGTGACTATCTGCATACAATTACACTATGCATTGTTTACAAGAAGGGTCAGCATATTCCACAGGCATTACAATGTCACGATTGCCTAGTACTGATTATGTTGGTGTAAAAGACTGCAATTTTCTGTACCTCACAACACCCTTGGTCACCCCAGTTGAAGTTATCCAAGCAACAAACAATTGTTCAGACAAAGTTCTTAAACCATTCTTCGGAATCCGGGATAGGTTGTCTGTCAAAGATGGGGTTTTGTTGTACAGAAACAGGGTAGTAATTCCTCAAGTTTTCCAACCAAAGGTGTTGTCAATTTTACATCATGATCATGCAGGTGCAATATGTTCTCGTATGTTGGCTCATTCATATGTTTGGTGGAAAGGCATGGACAATGACATCTGTAAAAAATTCAGTAATGCTCATTTTGTCAGCAAAACCCAAAATGCTAGTAGCCAAGGTTCCCGGGAAACTGGCTTGCACCACACAGCCCATGAAAATGTATTCACAGTAACTTGTTTCAGTTGAACTCTGTGCATTACTTGATATTATGTGATGCATATTCTAAATGGGTTGAATGTTTTGTGTTGCCTGTAGATACTAGTTTTTAGTCAATTCTCTAGTGCCTATTGGAGGTGTTTTCAAGGTTTGTCTTCCCAAGTACAATTGTGTGCGATAATTGCCCCCCATTCTATGCACATAATATGGCTCATTTTTGTATGCATCATTCTATAAAGCTGTTGTTTTCTCCACAGTATAACCACAGATCAAATGGGCTCGCTAAGAGGTCTGTGCAGACTTTTAAACAATTGCTAACCAGAAGCTTAACGTCTCGGTCTAGTAGCAGCCTATCTTTGAACCAATGGTTAAGTGACACCTTGCTAGCCTATTGTTCAACATCTTCTTCAGTGACTGGTATTTCCCCGATGGCATCACTCTTAGCATGCAAGAAGAGTTTTGAAGTCAACACAGGTCAGGGTCTCAGAAGGGGATGATGAGGAAAGATTTTGTGGCTTTCCAGGTATTGACAGAGCATAGTTTCAAGATGGGGACGTAAATTCAAGAGTCCTGCAAATTGTTTTAATAATGGAGGGCTTGTTGGATATGTGTTATCTATCAAAAAGGGAACTGTTATATCATGTTACCTAAGTATCACAATAATAATAATAATCAGAAGTTATCTTGAGGAATGTCTGTATAAAAAAAGACAGGATAAAGTAGTGTTATGTTGGCACTTACTGGAACGAAGTGGGCAGCAATCAGGCCACCATGTTAGTTGTGTTTTGGATATGTTGAGAGCCTGTGATTGTGTATAACAGCATGTGAATGATCTGGTGGTGTTTGACAATAAAACTTGTATACTTTGAAAACGGTGTTTCAAAATTATTTACAACGTAACATAGTAGAATAAGTACTGTGGTCTTTTTCATTTTGTGAGGGACAATAACATTTTATTAGAGGATATAGGAACTCCCCTTTTAATCATCCTGAATGGCAGTCCATTCTAACTAGGCACAAGACATAGCAGGGAATTGTGCAATGACTGCCCAATGTACGGTTAGCCTATCCAGAAAGGAGAGGACATGAACGAGAGGTCCTGAAACACAAATTTAGTTAGAATTCTGAGTGCATTTATTGATGACACCAAAGTTGCATCATTGATCAACATTATCAGCCTATGTATTTTGCTTAAGCCTCAACTTCTTGAACTGTTTACCAAATTCCTTTCCCAACTCCTCCATACGTCAGGCGAACTACCCCCTTCAGACAAGGAATAAGGAATGCCTTATCTGTAAAGGATACCCCTAACCTAAATGGACAAGAGAAGCAAGAAAGGAAGTACTAACTTGGATCCATGGTTTTATTAAGCACAAGCAACCCTATTCTTGTTGCATTTACGACCACTCTTTAAATGAGACCGTTTAATATTACTGAAAGTAGCTTTCCAAACTTTCTGAATATCCCTGGAATCATCAGAAAGTAAAATATTGAATTCCCACAAATATGAAAGTGGGTGATCAGGCTCGTAGGTGAACATGAGTGAAAATGGGGTAGAGTTATGTGACTCATGACATGCATTGATGAAAGCCATTTGTAGCCACTTAAGTTTTTTGTCCCAACTACTCTGTTCCTTGGCATGAAACGCAATGAGTGCAGAATGGAGGTTACGGCCGGGTTAAACATTTCCGCATGCAAAGGAGGAGGATAGAAAGGGGACATAGTAATATGGTGTATTCCAAAAGAAAAACACATGTTTTTTAAACATCTTAGAGGCAAACTGCCATTATCAGTAACAATACTTGAGGATGTACCGAAAATTTTGGAAGATGTGCGATTCCAAAGCTTTTATGATAGAAATAAAGTCTGCTTTCCTGAGTGGAATTAACCAGACAAACTTCGAAAATGCATCAATGCAAACTAACAACATCTAATTATGTAGTTAGTATTAATTTAATAGGGAAATTTAGTTTATTTTATTTTGTTTTGTGAGTAATTGTAACTGCTTATCAGTATTTGATTTTTTGGCCATGTTAGTATATTTATCTGTCATGCAATTGCTTTTTCTGAAGTCAAAGTTGAGGTTGCATCAGCAATCAGACATAAGAGCTATTACAATATTCGTAGACTTTTTTTCCTTTTGAGTATGTTCTAGAAATTTGATTGTTTAACTTACGCAGTTAAGCTGGTGTGGGAAAGTGGTTGTGACGGGGTTTGCATTGTATCCAAAGGGATTCTGTACACTTTGGTTCGAGCGTGATAAATTTAGCCCACACCGGCAAGCACCCATGGCCTTATTTCTTTTTTAACTTAAATTTTCAGCTGAACTTTATCTACTAAATTATTTCTGCCGGTGTGGGAGGTTACTAGAGTGCCAGGAGGTACAATTACGTACGTCCTGTCTTCGTAATTTTCTTGTGATGCAAGTTTTGAGTGACGACAATAATAAATGAACTCTGCGGCACTGTTCTATGCTTCGACTGGCTTGTTAAGCTGACTGTTCCTGACACAGCATTAATTGAAGAATGTGAACTGTTTTAACTTGAAATAAAATATGGAGTAAATAATTAAACAACTGAATTCTTATATTATGGTGCTTTTATTTAAGTCTCATGTCTCTGTCGAGTGAGTAATTCGAGCTGTGATTCCCAGGCACCAAATTTGACGTCTGTGACATTTCAAACATGGCTGTCCAACCGCAGGGCAATAATTGTAAACATGCCTGAATATTCAGTGTTACAAATATAGCAGCAGCATAACATCAGCTACAAATCTACACGGCAGTTCACAATGAAGCACAAGGCAGCGATCAACGATCTGCGAGCAGCGCAAAGCAGCAGTTCCAGATAAAAACAAAGGATCCAGCATTGTATAACAGTAATAATTCAACAATCCATGTCAGGGAATTCACCAATGAAGCCATCAATAAAAGTAAATTTGTCATTTGTTTTGTTTATATTTAGGTTAGATACACAGTGTAATTTTTGTGTCCAGGCGAATGTGTAATGTCAAATAATTTTGTTAGAGGTCGCAGCCAAATTGACTCAAAATTATATTTAGGCTCTGTAAACAATCAATCTGGAATAGAAATTGAGCACTACTCAGATAGTGGGGTATGCCTAAATGAAATTGCTGATACTGATTTGACAGGAGATAAAGTAGTTACTGGAAATGCCCTAGAATCTTCACAGGAAACTCGGCATAATCAGTCAGACATCTACAGTCTCCTGGTGGCCTTACAGCAAGGAATTAAGTATGTTAAACAAGAAATTCAGGGGGTAAAACACGAATTTGTGGCAACCGAACAAGGGCTTTAACATGAATTAGGACAAGAAATTAAGCAACAAGTAGAAAAGAGTGATAAAAGAATCACAGAATTTGAAAGCAGGCTAGAAAACTAGGGGGGTACAAATACACAATTCAGTGTGAAAATAGGATACAGGAAACTAAAGAACAAGTAAAACAGTTGGGGGTCAAAACTTTTGAAAAAACACAAGAATTAGAGGTTAAGTGTACACAAAATAAGCAGTACGTAGTAGTTCTGCATACACAGGTATTATGAAATTGGCATTCTAATTACCAGACTAGAAAATGAAAACAGAAAAATTAAGGAAACTACTGTAACATAACAGGAAATGAGAGAATTGTAGGAAAATCTAAAAAGAGAATTCCAAAACATTGATACAAATTTTTAGGCAATGAACCATAAAACAAATACAGTGGAGAATAATATCCACAAAATAAGGGAACAGGTAAAGTAATTAGAACAAAAGTTTTGAGGAAAGGTTAGATGTAGTCAAAGCTCAGATAACTGAAGAAATTTTACCAAAATTCTATTCTGGACAAGGCGACAGGCATGTGTTAGAATATAGGGCTATCAAGCAGCTGGCATGTTCTGAGGAGCATAAACTAAATTTGTTTGTATCTCGATTAGAGGGTGTAGCCAAGCAGTGGGCTACTAAATTTCTGGATTTTCCAATATCAGAGAAACATTTTTTTATGCACATTGTACACCATTTTCCAGCAAGTGTACAAAATGGCATTATTGCATCTCAGGCAACAAAGTCAGTGAAGTTGTGACACTTCTGGAGGCCTCTGATAGGCGAGATGAATGGGAAGGTAGATTTGGTTACAGGAATGATGAACACATGTGGTATCAGGATAGTGTTCGTAAACAGGATGAGGAAACCACTGTGCAGGAGCCAGAAGCCCAAGAAAACAAAGATAAGCCAGGTGGGAATAATTATTGTCACTGAGGAAATCAGAGGTACTAAGGGAATTACAGTAAGGAAGTAAGAAACAGATACATAGGAAGAAATTGGGGAAATAACAGGAAAAACAGAGATTCTGGGTCAGATCAAAGGGAAGGTGAAAATCGGGAGCAAAGAGATTCTGATGCCAGTCCCCAACCATCACCTTCAGCCCCACCTTTAAATGAATTGGAGGAGGGGGCTGCTACCCAGAGCCTACCCCTACAACAGTATAATGGGCAGAAAATAGTGCACAAACAGTCAGCATAGGTGAAAATTGTTGCAACACACAAATTTCAGTTTTATAAACTCAAATTTCATTCAAGCAGAGTCAGAATTAATAGGAAAAAAATGGGAACAAGAAAATTATGGTGTTCAAAATACTGGATGTCCAATTATAATCAGGACAATCACAGGGGAAGGGCAGATGCTGTTACCCATACTATTTGATTCTGGAAGTTAGGTCACTGCTATGTCAGAACAATGTGAAAATACTATAAAGCAAATAATCAAGTCTGATTTACCTAGTATAGCAGTTTCAAATGTAACTATAATGGGAGCAACCGGGGTCAGTCAGAAATAAAAATGTGAAACAAAGGGTTATGATAGAATTAACATTTGGACAGCAGTGTTTATGGATTTGTTTTTTGGTGGTAAAGGGATTGAGTATTGAGGCAGTAATAGGGTCCGATTGGTTGAGACAACATCAAACTATTATTAACTATGCAAATAAAATAATACAAATTATGGGGGGTGAAACAGTAATTCCATTTTGTGAAGAACAGGGGGGTAGAAAACCATTACAGTTAAGGNTATGGGCAGGGAAGTAACCAAATTTCATATGGTTGTCACATGATAATAATTGAAGAGACAGAAAGTGATGACAATATAGATAAAAAATTTTACTGTATCAAAGCAGGTAGGGGACCTCGAATATGGCAAATACAATCAATAATGTTCTTGAGTCAGAAAGACCGGTTTTTTTTCAAAGTTTCCAGGATTAAACAAAAAGTATGAATGCGAGTTATCAGTAAAAGAACACAAACCTTTTGCAGTTAAGTCATACCCAGTACCATATGCTGTTTGACCTGCAGTAAACAAAGAAATTCAGAGAATGGTACAGTGTCGAGTAATCGAAAGGCATACTTCAGAGTATTCTACACTTTAGTGGTAGTCAGGAAGAAATATGGGTGTGTGAGGCTCTGTTTAGATGCAAGAAAATTAAATACTATTTTAGTACCAGACAGGGAGGCACCTGCACCCATGGAGAAATTGTTGCAAAAATTTGAAGGCTGTCAGTTTTTTCTAAAATCGACCTGGTTGCTTCTTATCGACAAATTCACTTAAATGAGAAAAGTATGAAGTATACTGCATTTTCAGTACAAGGAACACCATATAGTTTTATCTGCCTTCCATTTTGGTTGAATGTTTCAGCAAGTCATTTGAGGGGCTGAGAACAAAAACCAACTAAGTGACACGTTTGTAAAAATTGAGTTAAGTGCGTGTCACACAAGTAGAGTATGTCAAATGTTTAGGTAAACATCAGGTATGTGCTACAAGGTCCATGTGGCTCTATCTATACAGGAATCACTTGTACTGTTTGTAAAATGTAATTTCCTTTAAGACAAAAAGTAGGCAAGTGCATTGTGTCACTTACCTGCTTTTTGTTCTCAGCCCCTCATTTCAGAAGAGGGTTAGAACAGGTATTGGGGTCGAAATTATTAGAATTTGCAACTGTGTATGTGCTTCTAGGGATTTCAATGAACATTGTTTATAGTTGCAAATGGTTCTTAAGAAACTACATGCAGGGGCCGACAGTTAATTCGGACAAGTCTGAATTTCTGAAGGAAGAAATTCAATTTTAGGCAATGTAGTTACTCCTGAGGGAATAAAGATTGATCCAGAGAAAGTGAAGGCTATTTTTAATTACCCAGTGCCTTCAAATAGGAAACAGCTTAAGCGTTTGGTAGGATTTTTTCATTTTTTCATTAGCTACATAGCAAACTTTAGTGAAACTTGTTTACCACTGAGGGAATTAATGCAAAAAGCAAAAACGTGGGTTTGGGGAATAGAGCAACAGCAGGCACTGGAGAAATTGAAACAAAAGTTAGCATCAGCTGTTATCTTACATCATTTTACATTGCTTGTGATGCTTCAGATAATGCAGTAGAGCAGTACTTTTTCTGTATAAGGCTAGTGAACAGAAATCAATCGGTTTTGCTAGCAGAGCTCTCAACACAGCCGAGTTAAACTATACTGTAACAGAAAAGAAGTTGCTTAGTTTGGTTTTTGCGACATCAAAATTTATGACTTACATTTATGGTAAACCAACAGAAGTTCAAACTGATCGTAAACCATTGTGCCATTTAGGGTCATGTAAGTTATTGCATAGAAGGATAACTAGGTTGATTTTGGCATTAAAAGAATATGAACTGAATATAAAATATGTGCCAGGTAAAACACAGGTAGTAGCAGGTGTCAGGGTGATCTGTTTCGTAATAATAATTTAGAAAACCTGCACCGTACAAAACATCATTATTTCTCACTTGCTACACAAAATAATATTTTTTCCTTATGACTTGCAGAACGTGTGTTAGCTAATCTGACGGTATTTTAACACAATAATTCATTGTTTTCTTGCAGCGATGCATCCTTTTTTTCAAGCAAATAATGTTAAAGTGACGTGGAAAAATGTTTCATTGTTGCAAAGGCTTCGCTATAGCAACAGTATCGCACAACCTAAAATAAATTTGGCAGGTCGGAGGCTGGAACTTAAATTGGAATTCATTGTAGAAAGGTACATTATTATAAATTTTCGTCTTGGCAACACTGCGCTAGGCTTTGAGCTACTGCCCAACTGTTAGCGCTATCACAAACATGTGTTTCCGTTTTTCTTTCAGCATGGAATAAATTTACTTGGAAGCCGTGATATATTTCAAACATGTCAGAGGTGTGGAATAATTTCAAGGTTGACCTTAACAACTTCAAATATGCAATTTGCAATCACTGTAGTGCAAGAATCTCGCAAGGCTTGTCATAAAGCACTTCTAACGTCAAATAACATGTTGACGTTACGCCACTGTTACTGTGGAAGACATGGTGGCTTATAGTGTCGTAGTTAATGCCTCCAGGCACAGACTATATGATGCCTGAAGGTTAAAGGTTTTGCAATAATGTAGTCGTTTACTCTTTCATTTGAAGGACGAATATATTGTCTCGAATATATTCACAAAACAACATACATTAACACTTCCGAGGTGTGGTACTCTAATAATTTGAATTTGACTACTCGGATTAACTGCTGACGACTTCGAGATGGAGGGGGGGGCTTCTCTTGACGGTGATTGTATACTTAACTCTTGCTGGTATGATGTCAGCTGTGGAGGGTGAGCTCCGGCGATGGGCGGCCTTGGACAAAGGCCTGCAGGTGCTGCCGTCTCACTGGACCGCTGTTCTACTGACGTACTGACGTGGCCGAGGGTCCGATGTGACCCCGGCCCCCTCGGCGCGGTTGACTTCTCTCTGCGCGGCGATATTTAACTGACTGCTCTCTCGATCTCACGTGTCTGGGCGGTAATAATTGACTGACCCGACTAACCTCTCGGCTCCGCAATAATCAACTGATCCCCACTTCTCTAGTAAAGGGGTTTTTATGCTTGCCAGTGTCCCCCCGTAAGTGTTGGCACGTGTCTCTATTATTGGGGGAGGGGGTGAGGTGGAAGAAAGCAGAACAATGCCTTTCAAAACACGTGCCCTGGTTCCTGAAGNAGGGTCCGATGTGACCCCGGCCCCCTCGGCGCGGTTGACTTCTCTCTGCGCAGCGATATTTAACTGACTGCTCTCTCGATCTCACGTGTCTGGGCGGTAATAATTGACTGACCCGACTAACCTCTCGGCTCCGCAATAATCAACTGATCCCCACTTCTCTAGTAAAGGGGTTTTTATGCTTGCCAGTGTCCCCCCGTAAGTGTTGGCACGTGTCTCTATTATTGGGGGGAGGGGGTGAGGTGGTGGAACGCAGAACAATGCCTTTCAAAACATGTGCCCTGGTTACTGAAGGTTGGGGGTGGGGGGGTAGCACTTTGCTCCTAGCTTGCTCTCGTCAGCTATTTCTTGGTGTGTTTCCACATTGTCCTGTGGTTAGCTAAAGGGGGAGGGGGGTGTTCTTGGCACCAATATCCAGCACGTCAGCTGTTTCTTCCGCGGTGCATTTTTTCTGAATTCAGGCAAACTGTGCATGATTATTTTCTATCTCGTGAAACCTCTGCGATCAACAGATCTTACGGCTTTCTAGAGGCGTAGGGTGGGTAGGTGGGTGAAGGGGGGTGGACGACGCCTCCGCGACACGTGTTATAGTCGCCACGTGNTGGCTGTTCACCTGCTTCGTAACACGCGTCTACTAAGTATCTACCCTGGTTATGTAGAGGGGGGGGGGGTGGTTGTGGACCAGCGTCGCTCTAATATTCCTAAACCGTCACACGTCAATGTTAACATGCAACACAAACACATCGTCATGAAAAAAATTATGTTTACCATAAGTGTTAGACAAAAATTTTGATAAAGTTGAAAGACTCAGTTTTGCCAGAAATCTTGAGACAAAATAAATAAGTTGGTTGCTAACTTTTTCTCAAAGTCCTTAAACAAGTATGAGCAGTGAATATGCAAGTTTAGTGTCGACCAGTACAAGAACCGGTATCAGAACCGAGAACCGAATTGAAGAACTGGAACCGACAACTAGAAGCGGAAAATTGTGGAACCGTCCCTTTACTAATTCATATTGGAATAAAATAAACAGGTCATGTATGACAGCCATTTTTTATGGTCGTGTATGACAACCATTTTGTTACATAAATCAGTGCAGACTAGAAAAGCTCCACAAACAACAAACAAGAAAATTTAACACCGTAAAGCAGGGATAAACGCACATAAAAATACCCTA
This sequence comes from Clitarchus hookeri, assembly GCA_002778355.1. NCBI lineage: Eukaryota > Metazoa > Arthropoda > Insecta > Phasmatodea > Phasmatidae > Clitarchus > Clitarchus hookeri. Next base: position 217,444 of record NQII01002340.1, read on the forward strand.
ACTTGTGGCTAAAATGGCACAATTGTCATAAACTGGGTTAATATCAGTTACTCAGCACTCTCTCAGTCCTTTTTGGACATTACAAAGAAATAATTTCAGAATTTCTACTGCTAATACTTAGATGTCAATTATTAAAATTTTAATCAGAAACTAATGCTAAGAATTTAAGATGATAGCAAACACTCATGAAATTTTATTAACCATTAAATATTATTATTTAATATACACTCATTCATTATATAATATTTAAGTATTTTAATGTTAGTTTATTTATTATACTAGGAAAGGCAAGCTTGAATTTACAAATTTAATTATCTGAGTAGCATATATTTGTTAAAATTATTCAGTTCTAATAAAGGATGGGTAGCAGTATCCTTATAACAAAGTCCCTGACATTTCTAGGTATCCTGCTACATTCCCCTAACCAGTATATGTAGCAAAAATTATTAATATTTTATGTTGTTTCCTAAAAAAATTACAAATGTTTTATGCCTATCATTAACATGGCCTTACTTTATGGATGCTTCCCTATGAAGTAACTTATATATAGGCCTTTATAATGAGAATGGATGGAAAAAGGTGACACACAGGTTAAATATCAGCAGTCACAGGGCCAGAAAGAGTCATGATACAGACACAATACAATGTATAAGTTCAACAAAGAAAATATGTATAATAATAGTTATGATTACACATACAGAAACAATATTGCCACCAGGCGTATAAATCTTCCTACAAAGGTGGAATAAACTAAAGTAACAGTATGATTCATGAGGTTAAATTCATGAGATTACGTGTAGCACAAGTGCTATAATTCAATACTTATTTTCTTATGAAATATATTTACAGTTATTTTATCTAAATTCTCTGACCTCACATGAATTTCCCTGATATTTCCCTGACTTTTCCAGGTTTTCCCCAGTTTCCCTGTACTTCTTTGAATTAAAATTAATTTTCTTTTCACATATTTAACATAATAAAATCAGTACTTTGACATCATCATGGATGGTTGTGTTTCCTTTCCGAATTTGAATCAAAATTTGAAAATGTCACAACTCTCCTTCATTTTTGTAGTGATAAGCAATATTTCTTGCTTAAAATAAGTTACATATGTGCTTAGTTACTTGAAGTATTAATGTTTCTAGTGTTTGATTTATTGTCTTTAAAGGGTATTTGGTATTATATGAAACGGTAAATGTTTCTTGCTTTTGCCTTGGGTTTTCCATCTACGGCTTTCACGAACAGAACCATTCCGATCTGGAGTGGTATTTTATTACTGTTAAACTTGTAATGACACATTCAATAGAGTTGTTGATCTTCTTTGAATACTTTGTTTCCAAAACTGTTAACACCAACCTCAAAAAAAAAAAACTATTTTATTTCAAATTAAAAACATACAGTTATTCTAACATGCTGATGAAAATACATTTCGTTGTGGGTGCACTTTAACTATAGGTTTTGGTTCTCTACATATACAGAATGATTCACAGCACCCCAATAAACCATTTTTTCTCGGAAACAACACAACACCGGGGGTTCGCAACAAAAGTGTGATAACTATACCATATATGAAGCATCAATTGGTAGTAATCCCATTCATACCAGTGGTAGGGAGGGGTATAGAGGGTGAGGTTTGAAATTGTAAATGGGAGTGTGGGTCAAATAATATATCATTAGATAGATCGTCTGAAAGGAAGCAACATTTACTAAGACACTTTGTTTCTGACATGTATAGTTTACACACAATCAATTAAATAATCTAAGCATATGGTTTGTAGTGTGCGTAGTTTACGCGCAATGAAAATTTATAGGAAAAGTGGTTTTCTTACTATAAACTAAAGGAAATCAAGGAAACATGTTTTTCTGGCGTGCATACCTAGTGTACATACAATCAAAAGGATGTCAGGTGTACTGTAAATACCGGTATGGTGTGAGAGAACTACTACCGTGAACTGGGAACACTTATTCGCACACAGCACTCTTCATAAGTGTTCTAAATGTCGACCATCCTGCATCAGACATGACTCTGCTCTCCGTCTAGCATTCGCGGATGCTTGAAGGACCTCAGCACTGATGAGAGATCCACACGCTGCTCATACAATGTAAAACAAATGACTGTCTGAATGAACGAACGTTCGATTGTCAGTTAAATTACATGCAAAACGTGTAGTTCCTGTAAGTAGTAGATGGCTTATCTGCTTGCTGCTTTATTCTCTGCGTTTGTTAGGAAACAGTCAAATAATACCAGTAAAGTTTATACAATTATCATTGGTTGTGCGTAAACTATGCACGTCATATACACAATGTGTGCCATTACAGTATTGCCGGATAGTGTGCGAGACTCGCTTTGATACTAGCATTGACCTGTGTGCCTTACAGCACGGACTTTTGTAGTAGGTATTCGACTGTTTCCGAGAAAAAGCGGAGAATATTGCAGCACTACGCAGCAAAAAGATAAGTCATCTACTACTTACAGGAACTTTGCATGCAAGTTAACTGACAATCAAAAGGTCGTTCATTCAAACAGTCATTCGTTTTACATTGCAACCATTAATCGTGTGTGTTGTTTGAGTGTCAGACATTGTCTGTCTGTGGTGTTGCTTTTTGAATGGAATACCATTTACAAACTAAGAGACATTTGACATGCTGATGATACTAGGAGAATGTCGTCACGACTGCAGAGCTGCTGCCCGTTTGTACACAGAGAGATACCCACAGAACATCCATCACTCGTACAATGTCTTCCAGCATATTACATGTCGCGTGTGTACAACCGGGCTAGTGCAACCAATACGCAACAAACGTCATCACATCAGACGACCTGTGAGAGATGAGAGGGCTGTTGTTGTACTTGCTGCCATGGTAGTTAATCCTCATGATTCTACAAGGAGGATTGCCTGCGACTCAGGATTGTCTCAAAGTACAGTATGGAGAATACTCGCTGATAATCGTTTCCATCCGTACCATGTACAGCTGCACCAAGAACTTGGGAATAATGACTTTCCTAAGTGCATTTATTTCTGCAACTGGTACCTGAGCAAGGACCGTGCTTTCCATTGCAGCATTTTGTGGACTGATGATGCCACATTCGAAGAGTAATGGTGATGTTAACATACATAATGGCCATTACTAGTCTGCAGTCAACCTACATTGGCTCCGTCAAGTGGATAACCAGCATGTGCGGAGCCTTAATACTTGGTGTGACTTTCTCGGACATCGTGTCATAGGCCCACATTTTTTTCAAGGGCAAATTAATGGTGCAGCATATGCAGACTTTTTAGAGAATATTTTGTATCAGCTGATCAAAGAGGTCCCTCTCTGAGATTAACACTGTGGCGTCAACAGGATGGTTGTCCTGCTCACTTATCACACAGACCTCGGCTGGTTGCCGACATGTTATTCCCCAGACGGTGGATTGAACGAATGGGTCCTGTAGCTTGGCCACCACATTCTCCAGATTTGTGTCCAAATTACTTTTTTTTGTGAGGGACAATTAAATACATCCAACAACCAGGGAAGACATTAAAAACAAAATCAGAGCAGCATGTTGTTATGAGCCTTACTCACTCAGAACTCTCTTAGGATAGTTTAAGGCTAAGGAAAGCAGGGTAAGCTCAGATATTTATAGGATTGTAGAAATCTTTAATAAAGTCTTTAATTGATCAATAGTTAGTAGAGTATACAACGATATTTAAAGAAAAGTTCAACGGAAGTGAGAGGGAAGGACTCAAGGAAGGTTATTAAGAAGGAAGATCACATTTAAAGAGAAGAACTCACCCTGGCCTCGCACCCGGAACCGCTGATGGACGCTGCCCCCGGGAACCGCTGGTGTCACGTCTGAAGTTCGAAGGAGACGACGACCCCTCTCGGTCGTAGACGTCTATATCACACTTCTCGCCCCACCACGTTACTATTGACGTACTTTGATTTGATTGGTACCCCTTGTGCGTCGGCAGCAGGCTCTTCCAGGTTGACTGTTGTTCTTACATAAAATGCTCTTAGATCAGCACTTCTGCGGCCTCTTTGCGCAATTGTTCTATCGTTGCTGAAATCGGTTCCGGCTTGGTGTTAATGAACTCTATGGCATCTTTCTTAGGTTCTGCTTAGTTAGGAATTTCACAACGGGACCCAACTGTAACAATGCGGATCTCTCAGCTGTGCTGAGGTCCGCTGAGCAACCGTGAACGTAAAAAGGAGCGCAGAGTCGTGTCTTGATACAGGATGGTTGACATTTTGAACACTTATGAAGAGTGATGTGTGCGAATGAGTCTTCCCAGTTCCCATTTCACAGTAGTTCTCTCACACCATACCAGTATTTGCAGTACACCCTATGTCCTTTTGATTGTACGTAAACGAGGTATGCACACCAGAAAAACAACATATTCCATTTATTTCCATTTGATTGTAATAAGAATAAAAATAGTATTTGTTCAGTTTCGTTATATATTTTCCGTAAAGACAATTTTGTGTGCTTTGGTAGCAGGAGACAAACTGCCACGAACAATTGTGCTTGTTTTGCATGTACAGTAATCTTTTGCTCGTATACTAATTTTGTGATTTTGCAACCAGGAAATAAAATTTCTTAAAAGATTATGTATTTAAAAGAAATATTTGTTTTGTTCATTATGTAAAGTTGTGTGTTTATTACGGTGCACAATTTTATATCTTTTGGTGTCCAGATTCTTGAATTTTTGTGTTTCCCTCTTATAGTGTTTACCTGCTCAGAGTGTCACTTTCTTGTGAACCCCTGAAGAACCTTATGAGAGGGTTCCGCTATATTATAAATGTAGACATGGATAAGAACTGTTTTGGAACATAAACAACATTGAATAATATAGCAAGTTTTGGCAAGGTCCTGTTTTTTTTTTTTAAATGAAGTTCTTGAAGGGAATATGAACAATTTGGAACATCTTTACATAGAAAAATTCCAACATAGAAAGAGAATGTAAAAGCACTAAATGTTCAAGGATTTCAGATTAGGCAATGTTTATAACTGTACTCCTCATCTCATGCATGCTGCCAAGAGGGATGTGCACACCATTGATCTTGCTCCGACCGATCTCCATGCATTGTCGGAGGCTCTACAACTGTCGTGGATCAGTATGGCTCCCAACCGTTTCTGATGGAGCCTTGTGGCTTCCCTGTCATGCCGCATCGCCGTCATAATCAGGGAAAAAGGGGACTCTACATGTGACTAGGCTGGTATCTTTAATTCAACTGCTCATGAATGTATATTGAATAATATAATTGGTCAAAAATTACATTTAATAGTTTTAATTTAAAAACATTACATCTATTGCTACTTACAAATATTTAGTCTGTACAATAGGCAAATTTCTCATATGGGAATGTCACAAAACGTTTTTTTTTGCACAAACAAGTATTTTTTGCATTTTCAAAATGTGTGAATTTGAAAAATTTTACATTTGCTGTATTTTTCAGTCCCTATATATTAGGCATAATGAAGTACTTTAAAATATGAAATTGTACAGTTATAGCATTGTATGGAATGACATTCTTAATTTTACTTAAATATTTTATGCATGTGATTTTTCACACAGTATAACCCCTTCTGTGCATTCCTGTATTTTACATATATTTCCTTTGATCCCACATGACGCACATATAGCATATAGTTCCTTTTTTTTTTTTTGCACTTTCCTGCATTTTGCAATACTTTTTCCTGCTCTCTTGAGAAGTGTAAAAAAATGGGGTTTCCCATTGTCCGTCAGTCTTGGGACCGTCACCGTGACGGTTAAGAGAATAGACGGATAATTGAAATGTCCCCCCACCCCTCTCTCAAAGACACGACAGATACTGGCGATAATAATGTATACAATATTTAACACAATATTTTAAACTGGTAGCAATCAATAGAAGAATGTACAGCACAGTACGTATTTGATATTAAATATTGTAGACTTCTGTTTATTATGTTGATAAAATAACAAAATTGAATACAGTACTATTGTGTATATGTTCAGTAGTATAATCCTACCTAAAAAGTCTGTCATTTTCCTTCGTTGTAATACTCCACGGGCTTTTGTTGCTGCAGTGTTGCGTATCTTACGTAGCAGCAATATCTCTGTAGCATCTGCCTCTTCTTGTTGCTCGTACCATTCAATGCACTTGGATAACATGTTTTCAGCGTCACTGTGGCTAATTATTTTGGGGCAATACTTCTTCTTCACTTAAACATTCTACCTCCTGTGTTGCACTTAATACAAGTTCCTCATCATTTAATATTTCAAAGCCTCCATCAAATCTGTCAATTCCCAGCTATTCTCTTACTTCATCTATTGATGTGTTTTCGCCACCTCGAATCCCTTGACACAAAAGTAAAATTTCCTCATTTCCATATTCGTTAATGGCCTCATTCTCGTTTACAGTCTCAGGCCACAGTTTTTTCCAGCCCTTTTTTAATATTTCTTCTGGTATATCTTGCCAGGCTTCAGCGAAGTTAAAAATTGCGCCTTTAATAGTGTATGACCTCCAAAACTGCTTTACACTTATTAATTCATCCCCAACGCAAACAACTTTTTGAATAAAGAATTTTTGATAACGTTGCTTCATGCTTTCAATAATACCCTGATCCATGGGCTGAACTAGTGGGGTAGTGTTAGCAGGCAAAAAGTGGCACGTAATTTTTCCATCATCACTTTGTAAGTCATGAGAAGGATGAGTTGGTGCATTGTCCATTAATAACATGGCTTCTTCAGGCAATCCGATCAATTTTAAATGTGATTTTACATTTGGCACAAACACACTGTGGAACCACTCATTAAATATATCCTTGCTCATCCAGGCACTTTTTTGCGAATAATATTTGGCAGGTAAGATGTTTAAATTCATATTTTTGAAAGCACGAGGCTTCTTAGATTTCCCAATGATTAGTAAAGGAAACCTATGTCTACAATTTGCAATCGCACACACCATAAGAGTTATGCAGTCTTTTTGCATTTTAAAACCAGGTGCAGATTTTTACAATAAGGTGGCTAAGGTTTTCATGAGAAGTGCTTTCCAATTTAGTCCAGTTTCGTCACAGTTGTAAACCTGTTCTCTGACCAAATTTCTATCTTTTATTTCTTTCATTAGTTTTTCCCATTATTCTACAATGACTGCACTATCAGCGCCTAGTTTTTCACCCGATATGTCCAACTGCCTTATGCCATGTCGACCCTTAAATTTATCCAGCCAACTTATCTAGCCTTAAATGAAGGATCCCCACCAAGCTTCTTGTTCATCTCGATAGCTTTAGCCATTATTATGGGTCCAGAAACTGGTATCCCTTGACTGCGGGTTTGAATGAACCACTGATACATTACTGTATCCAGTTGGTCCAGTTTTGCTGGCTTAATCGTTTTTCTTAGTTTGACATCTCCGTCTCTCGTTTGCATTTTTAAAACATGGCTTTCGATTTTATCTGCATTTTTCTTAATATAATTTACTGCCGTCCGCCCAATTCCATATAGCGGAGCGATACTCATTGCGCTTTCTCCTTTACGCAATCATTTCATAATTTCAAGTTTTTGAGAAAGTCCCAGTACAACACGTTTCCGTTTCTCAGACATTTTTGAACACACTACACTTTGAAAACAAACTGAGGACAATGACTTGCTGACTAAGTGACTACAGCTACTGAACTGACTGTATGAATGGGAGGGCAGATGAGTGTCTAGAAATTCCGGTAGGGTGGCGAGGAAGACGGAACGTTTCTACGAAGTACATATGTAGGTTGTACATAAACAACAAACGTGACTCATTTGCGTTCCGCACTGCACAGAATGTATTTTTACTGGGTATAAGTATTACAGTACATTATACGTATTGTTCAACTCAATAGTGTGCTTAATTTGATCTCATATAAAGCGAGAAAAAAGTTGTTTCATTTTTAGTTTATTAAGTTTGTTTTTTTAATCCTATTTTATTATTTTATTTGTCGTGTCAGTTTACTGATGGTTAACAGAAACTGACGGTTAAAAGGGTGACGGCTAACCAAGACTCCACTCTATATTAAAAGATGTATATATGTATATATATATATATATAAATATATGCAATTATTTGATATATTCAAGCAAGCATGGTACACCTATACTACTTTCCATCAAGTAATATTTTTTGAAATTATAACCACTCTCATTTAAAACATGTGTTAGATGCCACTTCAGTCACTGCCTAATTATAAATGGGTTTAACGTCTCAAACTATACAAAATATTACATAAAGCAATGGCTCATTTTCATTATTAAAAGACAAACATTTAAAAGTTGACAATTTTGGTAATACTTTTATAACAGCTTGCTAATAACTAGAAACATTAAACTGAAGTAGCAGTTTTGTGTGTTTCCATGTTTTTGCAATAATAATATTTCTTACCAACCATTATAATTTTATTATAATGTACTCTCATAAATTTGAAGTTATAAGATCCAAATGAAAATTGTGGTACTACAAGCAAAAATACAAGAGCAACTACCACACTATTTTCTAGATGCTTAAGATAGTTGATATACTGTACATGTATGCTACATAAAATAAACTCCAGACAATTAACCACAGTTATAGAATTATAATATAATATGGCAACTACAAACATTCAAAGTTTAATACTTCCATAAAAGAACTATCATAAATGAAATATTGTCCTTACCACATCTAGAGCATTTATGGTGGTATCATCCCTACTAGCAGCCATGCAACCATCTTCAGGAGATCCTCCATCACACATTCCTGCAAACGCTGCCATAGAACGGGCAGCACTTAGATAAACCAAAAGATCTTCATCAGCTATCATGCATGGGGTCCAACGCAAATCTTCTCCTTCCTCTTCTGCATGTAGGTTTAGGGAAAGATCATTTCCAGAATCACGAACTGGTGGGACTCGTACCTCTGGCAGCCGTACCTGAAAATTCAATACTAATTTCTTGCTCCACCACACTAGTAATGCTGAATACATCTAGTCCAAACTTGATATACTGGCATTACATAAAAAACATAAAAATTAAAATAAGAACTTAATAGCCAGTCCACATTTTGGAAGCTAGCATCACCTGAATGTTTAAGATTTATAATTTTCTTCTGCAACTGACTTAGCCCATAAGTGTTAACTAAAGTGTAGCATGGGCCACATTGCCATTCCAAGAAGGCATCACAGCATGGCCCCCCATTATCATGTCATTAGGAGTTGAGACAGCATTTGTGTGCTGTGTGAAATAGAGAGAGCATGTCATATCTGCCTGGATTTGTATTGAACTGATGCATACTATGTTCTTAGTAAAAGTACTCATATGCCAACCCCTAAGCATTATTTTTCCACATGCCCTGGAGGATATGTAAAAAAACCAAAGGCACAGAGGAGGATGGGGAGCAATTAGATTAGATTTGCTTTCAGAAATGTGTGTCACCCGTGACTGAAGCAACTGCTTTGCAACACAACTCATGCATTATTGTTTGACAGTTAATCCCTTGTTTTACGACACCTTTGAATGCCATATGGATTCTACAAGGTCTACTACGTTAATAGGGCCTTTGGCAATAAAGGCACTTGTTGGCACACCAGCATTAATTTGTTTGAATTTGCCCATTAATTTGTTTGAATTTGCCAGTTTCCCCCAAAGTGACAGTGGTGCTACTGCTGAGGGTTGTAACTATCATGAGACATATTTGATAGGCCACCTACTTCCATGACCTGCTGTTTACACCCTGAATCACCTACTTGTTCCAGCTTGTGATACTGCTTGTAGATGGTAGTAGAAGTGGATCTGTGGAAAGGTTCCTCATTTAATTAGTTGTGCTTACTGGAAGATTCTGGTATGTGCCCCACAACCATACACACAGAACCAAACTATGTCTGGCTACTGAACCACTTTCCCTACAACAATGGTCCTTTACTGGCATGTGGTATTATAATTATGTTCTGCAAGAGACCTTCAGGGTGGATCATGAAGGAGTAAGTTCCTCGGTGGTTGGAAGAGTGCATATCATTGTGGTGACTTTTTACATGTCTTACAATGAGACTACCCCGTAACAGATCCCTGGAGTGCTTTAACATCAAAGCCATCTGTCCAGAGTAACCAACTGTCCAGCTGTTCTGTGCAGTGCATGCTTGGGTCAGAGCAACTGTTCAAGACATTTTAGAACACAGTGGCTAGACTAAGATCTCCACAAGAATATTAATATCAAATCTGTGCTTCGGTACAGTTCATTCCAGACTCTGGAAGAAAATGAAGATTGGATTAGTGTTTCAGTGCATGCCAACATAGACTTGAAATGGAGAGTACAAGGACTGGATATGTGCTTTGATACATCTATACATCCTTGGGGCCACTGTATGGTTTAGAGATAGGTAGTGCTTAACTGATGAAAATGTACAATCTGCCAACTCAGCTAATGAAGGTTGCAGTAGAAACCCTTGCACTTTTCTCCTGCACTTTCCCAATTACCAGGTTCGCCAAGATCAAGAACTTTCAAGCACAAATAGTTTGGGTATTACATGAGATACAGGCTTTCATCACTTCCAAGCAGGGCAACAACTTTGATAATCAGCCAGCTTTACAAATATTTCGGGATGATATATCACACCTACAGAACAACTGAACTGATTTGAACCAAATTTGGCACATGGTGGCAGCGAATAATTAAATCATTAACACCACCATCCATTTCTTTGATCTAGTAATTTTGGAAGACAGTAGCACCTCAATAATTAAGTGCATACAATATATTTCAGAAACCATTATCCAATATCACCAACTCTGGAATACTAGTGGTGCTATGAAAGAAACTAAAATGTACAAACTTTTCCATAGTTAAGAAACCATTTTGAAAGTAGCATCCTATAAAAATGTTTACTGCAATATGCAATACCTCTGAAACAATTCAATTAATTCACAATAAATTTGATATAATAGAAGTAACTAATGAGACCATTAAAACATCTTTGCTAACACTAAACCAATTTTAAATTAATTAAAGTTCTTATAGTAATAACACCTAATATAAACAATGGTTTCTAAAATTAATAATCTCTTTCATTCACCATTTTAAGAGATAACATTATTGAACAATTAAGCTGCTTATTATTTTTCAAGGAGTGTTCACACAATTAAACACACATTTGGTACACAATTTCATACAGCACAACATGCATGTTGGGTTTTGGTAAAGGGTGCATAATGTCAAAAATGGGTTAGACTGCTAATCATATATTAGACATGTTACAAACCTAAATTCGGTTCACTAAACATCAAATATCACACATGCCAGTTAGTCAATAGTTGAAATTGCAGCAGATAAAAAAGAAGTTTGACATAACAGCTAGCTGATAGTCAGGCTGTCATATAAGGAAGCTGACATACAGCTGTCCAACATGGCAGGCAGCAGTTATACTTAACAACTAGACAAAGTCAACCATACAAGCTTGTCAAGAGAAAGCTGTCCGGAATAGAGTATATGTATGGGTAACTTCACTGCATTAGATACACTGTAGAATAAGTCCTCCACAGCAAATGTCACACAAGATGGCATACTGTGTAATCAGTTAATACAAATGAAAAAATTCAATAAATGATCAGGATACTGTCACTGATATTTTATTTTGACAGATAATAAATTTGTTTACATTTTACATTTGGAGCCTTAATTATACCTAGGGTGCACAAATACTTTGTAATATTCCTGAATATGAAAAGATTTAATGTAAAATAATTTAAGTAGAAATAATAATTGTTCATGTAAAAAAAATGTTTTGTTCATCAACCAGACTTCGAAATTTACTTCACCTAATCATATTACAAAATAAAAACTGATTATCACTCACACTACAGGGAATTTATATACAGTGTCTCCCATACTGCTGTTTTTTTAAGTCATAGTATTGGAATAGCACCAAAAGGCTTATATCGATAAATGTCAGTAGGCTATGTTTTCAATATAATAAAGTCTGAATAATGTAATTTTTGACTAATCACATGGAAGCTGGCCTGTATTTAAGGTTTTTGCTGCCAATGACACTGAAAGAATACCCTATAATTCCCTACATTACAATGCACAAGGGAAAAGAATCTTTGTGTGCATATTCTGAAATAAAGTTAGTTTTATAAGCTTTCAAGTGGAATGTCGTATGATTATGTCACTCAATACTTTACAAATTATGAGGACATCAGAAATTTAGTAATGATTTCAAATTTATTTTAATATTTTTGTGAACTGCTTGTAGTTTTTATTCTGCTGAAGATGTCTTATATATAGCAGTAATGTACACTTAAAATGAAGCACAAACAGACCATACATTTGTAGACAAACTGGTGAAGTGATATTTCAGGGATGTGTTGGTTTTAAATGGAATTACCCTTTTATTAATCAACAAAGTTTATTAACTCTCCCCATTAAACCAAAAGTTGTAGATAAATGTAATATTGGTGCAGTTTATGTAATTACTACAAAAAGTTATAAGCTAAAAATATTTATAAAATTGATTATACTACTAATGATTTAAATAAGAGGTTGGGTCAGATTAATTACACTAGAATAGAAGAAGAAGATTACTTATTTTATATTATTGACATAAGCACTTAAGAAGATTCTTATTCACACAAAGATCAGATTAATTACACTAAAATAGAAGAAGAGAGAGCATATTTTATATTATTGACATAATCACTTAAGAAGATTCGTATTCATACAAAAATCAGAATGTATAAAAATTAAGAATTTTTAAGTGTCCTCTTTATATTATAAAAGAATCAATTGAGAAAAATAAACTAGAAAAGCTATCAGATGATCTATAAGCATGTAGTAAAAAAAACTGTTTAAGATCTTTGTTAAGTTTATCAATGATTTAAAAATAAAGTATCTATATAATTTTTTTATACATAATTGAAGATAAAATATAACTTTCGAGATACCAAACAATCAATTAAAAGATTTAGAAATAGATAAATATTTAACTAAAGATCAAATCGAAAAGAAGAATAAAAATTAAAAGGAAAAGGATTTTTATTAACATTATCACTAGCAACAATAAAAAATTATTAAAAGACAAACAAAACAGGTTCTGGTTTAAAACTGGAGGATTTTTACCAATTGTATTGGCAGTTTTAGGGGCTCTTGGTGGATTAGCCGGAGGAACTGCCTCGATTTATAATTCAGCAGAACAAACAGGAAAAAATAAACAAGAATTAGAAGAACAAAAAAAAAAACCTAAAAAATATTTGAAACACTTTCATTATCAAATATTGATTTTTAAAAATTATGTGAAAAATTAAAAAAAAATTTTTTTTTAGACACATTTATATGATTGATGAATTACCAAATAAAATCAATACAAATGAATGTGCAATTGCAAATTTAGATACCCATTTCTGCAAATTCTGGTACTCACTGGGTTTGTTGTTGGGTCATTCCATGACAAATATCTGTAGCTTTTTTTTTTTCTTCCAAAAGCTGGCATGTCCAAAATGGCCAAAATCTCAATGTCAATGCTATTTTAACTGAAAGATCCTGTTCTTTAATCGTTTTGTTTAATGTCAAAAGATATGTAAATAGCCTATCAACATGTCATGTTTTGGCAAGAAAGATATTCGTTGTTTATGTTGTGTCAAAAATTAATATGAATGCCAGTAAATACGTACATTTCTTGCAGTATGCACATGTTGAATAATGAACAGTATTCTGGCTATTTGACACACAAATAAACTATAGATCTGAAAATTTTTTTGCTATTGGGAGCATTGGTAAGAAAGCAAATATTTCTTATAGTTATGTCTCATTCAGTTATAAACTATTATGTGAGAAGGTTTCATTATAAACTTCAGTTTTATAAAGGTTAGAAATGAATAATAATACTAGGTCAACTAAAGTAATTGGTATGGCATTGGCCATTCAACGTTGTAAAGGTAAGATTACAATACTTTTGTCTGTATGTTGTATGTCTACAGAGTGAAAGATGAAGACAAGTAGCCATCAATAATAGAACCTGAACACAAAGTAATCATTTTTGACATGCAACAATGTTTACCAACACCAGATCTTAAAACCAAAACAGTGTACTAAAAAGACAGCTATGGACAATTAATTAAACTGTGTGAGATCTTGGTGATGATAACTCATACTATTTTATGTGGCATGAAATCTTGGCAGGCTGTGGTTATGATCAGGTTGCTTCAGTAATGTACCAGCACATTCACACCAACATACCAGGTCATGTACAGAAACTGCCAACATTTTCTGATACTTGTGCTGGACAAAATCACAACATAACAGTTGTGATAATGTTCATGGTGGCAATTCAAGGACATCCATCTTTGAAAGATGTCAATCAAAAGGTTTTAGTGCCTGGGCATTCACATCTTGAATGTGATAGTAACCACACAAGAATTGAACATGCAAAGAAGAAAATGGATGTGGAAATCAGAATACCATATGATTGGTACCTGTTTTTGAAAACAATTAGGGACAAGAAGCCATTCAATGTGTATGGAATACATTAATACTAATTTACAATTAATAATAAACATGTGTTAATTCAAATTTCACCATATTCTAAGTACCGTAACTATTTGACAACTTCGAATCACAGAACAAACAATTGTTTTCTTGAAAAGGTATACATAATAAAGTTATTTTTAGATTTTGAAGTTGGTCTCACATTTATTTTTGTTGAAAAGGAAAAAAAATTTTTTTCTAAATTTTTAACATGGAAAGACAGAGTAACAAGCTGATTTTTCTACCACAAAAGCTACCCATGGAAGAGCACCCAAGGAAAAACAAGAAGTTACTGATATAACTAATGAGACTAATTTCCTCAACATGGATTCAATTACTTTTTAAATAATTTCTTAAAAGCTGAGTTGGTAGGAAGGAATTTACTTCTCTTTGAAAGCATTAACTTTAGAAATGAAACCAGAAACTTATGCAACAATAGTGAGACAATTATTAATACACACATGCCTTACCCAGGATTTGAACTCAGAAAAACCTCATACTATAAGCTAGTGTGCAATCCACTACATTACAGAGGTCAAATTTGGAGCATCAACTTAGGATTTAATCAGTCTAATGTTTTGAATGATAGGGTTTACTAACCTAAAATATTTGCAGGGCCTTTATTTTTAAAATAAAAGACTAAGCCACATAAAATATGTAAGTTTACATGGCTTACCGTAGCGCTACTTATGTGAAGAATTTGATGGGAATTGGTTGTTTGGTCCCTGAGATCAGACATAAAAACCTTTATTTTTTATTTGATACTATCGTACAAAATTTCTAGAAAAATAGGCTCTATATATTATGCTTTTAATATATACTGTCTACATACAAATTTTGGTTGAATTTGGTTCAATTGTTTAATATATATGTCAAACTTACCTCAATGATTTATGAAACTGCCATTTTGAACATCCTTGTCTATTTTGTAGCTGCTGTTCTGAAAATAAGTGTAACCTACCTTAAAAAATACATTTATTACTATGGCCTACCACAGAAGCCAATTTTTTAAAGAATGGGTTGATTGTTTCCCAAGATCGATATAAAATCATTATTTTATATTTGTAGGGCTATCTTACAAAATGGCACAGAAATGAGTCTCTGCATAGACAAATTTGATGGTTGTAATACGCATTGCCAGCATACAAAATTAAGTTGGAATTTGTTTAACCAATAAACTATACTGACCTAAAATATTTTTATAGCCACCATTTAAAATAAGTTCCTGACATACATAAAACATACCAATTTACACCACCTGCTGCAGTACTATTTGTTTGCCAAATTTGGAAGGAATCTGTCAATTGATTCCCTAGATACGACAAAAAACTTTATTAACTTGCATGGCACTATCTTACAAAATGATGGACAAAAGATGCTTTATGTACATACAGTTAATAGTTATAATATCTACTGCCAGCATACAAAGTTATATACTTGAGACTGATTACATAGTTTCAATGATATAGCATTCAAAGCTTAAAAAGACTATATGGTCGCCATTTTGAAAATAAATGTCTGGCATGCTTAAAACATACCACTTGACATCATCTGCATCAGTACTACTTGTTTACCAAATTTTATACGAATTGGTCAATTCTTTCCCGAGGTATGACATAAATACTTCATTTTATTTGTATGGTGCTATCTTAAAAAAAGGCTACAAAAGATGCTCCATGCATTTAGATACCGTTGATAGTTGTAATGTCTACTGCTAGTACACAAAGATGTTGGAATTGATTACATAGTTTTGACGCTATAGCATTCTAAGCTAATATTGCTATATTACCGCCATTTTGAAAATAATTGTCTGACATGCTTAAAACATATCACTTAACATAATCTGCATCAGTACTACTTGTTTGCCAAATTTGGTAGGAATCGGTTAATTATTTACTGAAGTATGACATAATAACTTTATTTGTTCGTACGAGGGTTATTCGGAAAGTAAGGTCCGAATCGCCGTAGCTAATAAAACGTCGCGTGAACATTGTAACACGCATGCGCACCGACTCCCAGCATGCCTTTCTTGTCAAATGATGCAATTTGCATTGGTATTGTTGCAGTGTGCTGTTTACAGTGTCAGTTCAAAATGTTTAAAACAATTGATCAGCCCGCAGACTGTGAAATAAGGTCAGTGATTCGGTTTTTGACAGCAAAGAACGTTTCAGCAGTGGAAGTTCATTGACAGATAAGTCAAGTGTATGGCCTCAATGCAATGAGCGACAGCAAAGTGCGTAAGTGGGTGAGAGCTTTCAAGGACAGACGGGAAAATGCCCATGATGAACCGCGATCAGGCCGACCATCAGTGATCACAGAAGATTTGGTCAAAGACGTAGATGAAAATATTCGTGAAGACCGGCGATTTACTATTTCAACTTTAGCATTGGAATTTCCGAATGTGGGGTGAAAGAATAAGATGCAGACTGGTTATCCTCACAGGCGGCAGACGTCTATGACTTAGGCTTGTAGAACGTTATGACAAATGTTTAAACAAATATGGAAACTACGTAGAAAAATAGAGAAACATGTGAGGAATTAAATAAAATTTTTTTTTTTTTTTAAATCTGCGATGGTTTATGTTTTATAAGAAATCGGACCTTACTTTCCGAATAACCCTCGTATAACACTACCTTCCAACATGGCCTACAAAAGTGGTTATTTGTTGGTATGTATGATGCTTGTAATTGGTACTTTCTGTATTCATAATTTGGTCTAAATTGGTTAAATGGTACAGCAGATATGTCACATAAACTTAAAACCTTTGTATTGCAACCATTTTCAAAATAAGTTAACTAATAAAGTTCAATCCCTTAAGTTTACATGGCCTACCATATTGGCCTTACATGCCAAATTGGGTAAGAATTGGTTGAATAGTTTTTAAGATATAATGAATAATCTTTTTTTCAATTTGTGCTATCTTACAAAATGGCGGACCAACAACAATATCCATCACAAAATTTAATTCTTATACATCATTCTGTCAGCATAAAAAGTTTGGTTTACATCAGATGAATGGTTCCTGAGATAACATTACACCCAAAACATTTTAATGACCGCCATTTTGAAAGTAAGTGCCGGACATGGTCGGAAATTATAAAAGTCAGGTGTCCTTACTAAGCGTTATATGTGTACCAAGGTTGGTGAATTTTGGTTGCAGCGTTCAAAAATCGAAAAGGGAGACACACACAACACACACATACAGGAAAGTGATCTCATAAGCCTTTCCTCCCTTCTGAAAATAGGCTAAAAATGAAGTTGTTAGAAGCAGTTCTTCGCTTAATTTTTAATGCATAAATTTGTGGAAAATTGAGGTTCGTTTGGCCAGATTTAAACATATATTACCTTACAAAGACTCTAAAAATCTCAGGATTTAAATGTATCATAAAAAACTACATGCAATAACCTTTCTAAGGATGCCATATAGAGCTGTGTAGATTTAGAGAAATAAAGTTACAGCAAATTCAAAAATGCCCCAAAACAGTGATTTTACACTGTCCTTGCAACAAATGATTGTCTGTCTATACTTCTGGAAATTTTTTTCATCTAAAAATCTAGGGTTTTGCTCAGGAAGAGTGAAAGAAAGCACTACCCAAGTTTCAGAAGAATTGAATATGGCGAGGCAAAAGAATTAATTAAATTTGGTTGATTTCAGATGCATGACCTTTTTATAAAAATAATAATGATATTTATTACTACGATTAATTTGGTGGAAATATTCATATAGAATTAATGAAATATTTTTAAAATAATCATACATATTATAATGATGATAGAATTCAAAATTTAGATTCTGTTGTGTGGTCATTTATGTTGGATAGTAATAGATTTTTTTTCTAATAGATTTAATTTTTCTATTATTAAATAACAGATTTATACAGGAAGCCATTAATCAGTTGTTTAGATAAATATTTTAAAACTCATGATAGAATTTAAAAAAACATATCCCAAAAATAAATTTTAATAAATATGTTATATACATATATATTTATTTATTTGCTGACTTCAAAGAAAAACTTGAATATTATCATATATATCAGAACAATGAATATGATAAAAAAAACCCCAACTTTCAAGGTTTATAATATCAAAACCAAACAACCTACAATCTTGGTTGACCAATCAAATGAATTGTGGACCTGTGAAGTTTGTTAACCATATCTTCATAAATGTTCAATGTGACCACTACGAGTGGCCCGAACGACATCTATGCGATAATCAAACTCGTTCCAGGCTCTTGTCAGCATGTCCGGTGTTACGGTTTGGATGGTGTCCGTAATTCTTGTTTTGAGGTCGTCAATGTTAGCTGGCAATGGTGGACGAAACACTTGATCCTTTATGTACCCCCATTGAAAAAAATCACACGGGGCAAGATTCGGGCTTCTTGGGGGCCAGTGATGAAGAGCATGGTCACCAGCTGCTCCTCGACCAATCCAGCATTGAGGCAACGTCTCGTTCAGGTATCCATGAACAGCTAGGTACCAATGGGGTGGCGCACCATCCTGCTGGAAAATTAAGTCTCCCGCCGCCTCTTCTAATTGAGGAAACAACCACTCTGTAAGCATGACCAAATAAAACAATGGGCTCGTGAAAAAAGAAAGGGCCGAAAACAGTTTCTTTGGATACAGCGCAAAACACGTTCACTTTGGGGGAAGTACGCTCGTGTTCGGTGGTTTCATGTGGAGGCTCCTGACCCCATATCCGCACGTTGTGCCTGTTCACCTTACTATTTGTATGGAACGTCGCTTCATCGCTAAAAACCAGCTTAGACATGAAGGCATCGTCTACCGGGTTCTGGACAAGAACGAACGCGCAGAAATCACATCTCAGTTCTTTATCCCTTTCGGTAAGAGCCTGTATAAGCTGTAACCTGTATGGTTTGTACAGTACAGCGATCACTTTCACAACATTGTCCATACCGTAACACCGGACATGCTGATAAGAGAGTGGAATGAGTTTGATTATCGCGTAGATGTCGTTCGGGCCGCTTGTGGTGGTCACATTAAACATTTATGAATGTATGGTAAACAAATTTCACGGTTCCACGATTCATTAGATTGGTCAACCAAGGTTGTAGGTTGTTTGGTTTTGATATTATAGACATTCACAGTTGGGGTATTCTTTTATACTCATCCTGTATTATTCCTGATGCTATTACATCTAGTTTGACTAAATATGTTAAAAGTTAATGTTTTAATCAATTTAAAATGTTATTGCTTAAAAAATTAACTAAGCGATTTTATTAAAACTTATAACTTTAATAATAAAAAAAATGTTGCTTTAAAAACTATGTTAAATGATTATGTCACAACTTTAAATTCCGATAATTTTACAAATGATGTTGCTTTGAAAACAGATTTAAGTGATTATATTAAAAATGAAATATGCAATAATTGTACTGATAGAAAAAAGAAATATCATAAAAAAATGTTTGATACATATATTTGTTCCTCAAATAATTGAATCAAAGATATCTAATAATAATAATAATAATAATAATAATAATACACTAAAATCTAGTTAGAATAATTATACTTTAATAACTGAATTAAATAATTACATTAAAAATGTTTAATCTAATGATTCTCAAGAAAACTTAAAATTTCTCGAAAAAATTAAAACAATGAATTTAATGAAAAAACTTATTATTTAAATTATACTTTTGTTATGC
The DNA here is from genome assembly GCA_002778355.1 of Clitarchus hookeri. Taxonomy (NCBI): domain Eukaryota; kingdom Metazoa; phylum Arthropoda; class Insecta; order Phasmatodea; family Phasmatidae; genus Clitarchus; species Clitarchus hookeri. Next base: position 237,602 of record NQII01002340.1, read on the forward strand.
GCCGACTGATGCACAAGGCGCAAGCTCCATACACTATCCCTCCCACAGGCAGACCCGCTCGCAAGTGGAATGATTGACAGCGGCAACCTGGCTGGCATCACAGCCCCCCCTCCTCCCTGCTGGAGAAGCCCACAAGTTTACAGGATGCGCAAGAATATTCTGGGAACTAGGACCCTTGGCGCAACGCTGCAGTTAGAGAAATTTCTGGGTGATTGCCTACGACCCTATAAATATTGCAGCAATCCAAGGGTCGGCAACCTTGGTAGAAGCCTTCTGGCTGAGTGCAGTAACAGCACGAAATTAAGTGCGGCGAGGGACATCAGTGAAGAGGACGGATGACGTGAGATTGCGAGACTACGGCGGACAAGGTGTTTGTTGAGTAAACAGACGAGAGGGCGTGAAACCCGATGAGTGAAGGCTACTGTGCATGAGGGCACTTGGAGAACTCTAGAACATTGCGGACTAGTGGAATCTGTACTGAACTCAGGTGGGAAGGAATGAACATGTGATACGGACTTTATTGTAAATATTGGATCAGTAAAATGTAGACATATAATTTAAAAAGTAATTCAATAGGTTTTGATACACTGTTTATTGGGACTGATTTTAGATATTTAATTATATTAGTTTCTTTGAGGTAATTGTAAATTGTATTGATTTGATTCATTAATTGTAAATAGCAAATTGTAAGGTATTGAGATGAAAGAATTTTTGGTTATAGTTATTTTTAATAAATTAGGAAAATATAATTAACTCTATTATTTAATTAAGACCTCCATCACTTAACAAACCTGTTTAGCCCACTGACTTTTGAGAAAATTGTAACACTATTATACCTGAAGCTATTAAAGCTAGTTTAAGTAATTATGTTAAAAATTAAAATTTTAATCAATTTCAATAAGATGTTGTTTTCAATTTCAAAACGGAGTTAAATGATTACATAACAAAAAAGAATTTTAGTAATTATGATATAAATATAAAAATTTATATAGCAACATTAGTCAATTTAAAATTAAGTGATTATGTTCAAAATAACAATTTTGATGATTTTAAAAAGATACTGCTTTAAAATCTGAGTTAGAAAAATTTTGATAATTTTAAAAACCAAGTTGCTTTAAAATATGAGTTTAATTATTATGTTAATAATCAAGAGTTTATTGATAATTTAACTAAAGTGAATAATAATATAATAGACATACAAACAATTGATTATAAGCTTAACAAATTTAAAGCAGAGTTTATTTATATAAATGACAATCGTATTAATAATAGTAATAAACTAATTAGTCAAAAATATAATAAAGAGGTTGATAATATAATAAAAAGCTTGATAATGTAATAAATAGTTTGTAGTAAGTTAAGTATATGAATAAAAAATATTATATAAATTGGTACTTATGGCAATTCATTATTTTTCAAACTATAATTGAAAAATATAAATCATGGTAAAGAAAACAAGATATTAACAAAAAATCGCTAATCCAATTACTCCTTATGATGCTGTAAATTTAGATATTTTCATTCAAATAGAATACAAACAATAAATTGAACAGGAAAATTAACTACTGGAAAAACAAATAATTATTTTAAATAACATAATGGATGAAGTTATTTTTAATTTATATTTGCTTATACAGTTTTTAGAATTAATACAGGTATTCATGATACATCAATTTTAAGAATAGTAAGATGAGAAAATTACACAGATTTTTCAAAACCATTTCATATAAAAAATGGAGATAAATAACTTTTTAAAAATAGATAGAATTCAAAACGCTGACGGCTTTGAAATTAATATTTGTATATTTATAGTTTTTAAAGATATATAAAAAAGTTATTTTATATAAAGGATAACACTTGGTCTTGAAAGTGAAAAAAGTAACTAGAAAAAATAATATAAAAATTGAAAATACATCTAATGGAAAAAATTACAAAAAAGTATATGTTCTGTATATGGATCTTAAAAAATCATCATTTTTAAAATTTGGAAAAAAAATTTGAGGATTTGCGAAGGCATAATAAATTATTTATATAAACCTGTAAGAATAAATTTTCCTAGAAGAGTTATTTCATATGGAATAGATGACCTATGGCAAGCTGATTTAATGAAAACGAATTCTGGAAATTTAAGTGGAATATTTTAGATAAATAAAGGGAATGAATATAAATTAACAATTGTTTATGTTATTTCCAAATATGCATTTGCTATTCTAGTTAAAGATAAATCTGGTGATATTGTTTGAGGGCTTTCAAATCAATTTTCAAAACAAGAAAATCAAATAATTGACAAACAGAAAATGGCTCAAAATACTATAATTCCAAATTTAAAGAATGAAAAAATATAATATAAAACCTTTTTCAACTTTTTCAAAACTTAAGGTTAGTGTTTTTGAAAGATTTAATAGAATGTTAAAAAATAAAATGTGGAAAAAATTTGCTTTGAATGGAAATTATAATTGGATTGAAATTATTGATGAATTAATTTAAGAATATAATAATACAAAACATAGAACTATTTATATGAAACCTATACATGTCAATAAAAGTAATGAAACATTTTTGAAAAATCTCCAGGGAGTATGAGTACTCTCTCTGTAAATAAAGCTAAAATTTTTAAAAATCCAAGGTGGTTGAAGCCCACCTCTGAAACAAAATATAATTTTGGTGATATTGTTGGAATTAGTAAAATAAAAAAATTATTCGAAGAAGGTTATACAGCAAAATTATTTAAAATAGATAAAGTTTTAAATTATGATGTACAAACTTATATTTTGAAAGATATGAATGATGATGAAAAACGAGGTAATTTTTATGAGTATGAAATTTTGAAAACTAGTTTTCCTGATCAATACTTGGTTGAAAAAGTTTTCAAAACAAAAGGTGATAAAATTTATGTTAAATGGTTAGGTATTGATAATTTACACAATAGTTGGATAAATAAAATTGATATATGTAGTTTCATAGAATGTTATTTGTTTAAAGGGTGTAACTGCTGGTTTTTGCTTAAAGAGTGTATTGCATTCATTTAAAGAGTGTAACTACCCTTGAATTTCATTTAATTTTATTTGCTAATATAAAAATGTACACATTTCTTTCTTCATGAAGTTCACAAATTCAAGTTAATAAATCATTTTCTATAATATTATTTACTCTAAAATAATTTCCACGAGCTGTGATATCTAAAGTTTATTTCATTCTTTGTTATAAGTTTATAGAATTTGGCTCATATTCAAAACGTAAATTTTTTTCACAATTTAGATGTCTATCTTGAATTGCATATAAATGTATATTAACATTTTTCTTTGCGTTCTAATAACATAATAATTATAAATTTTTTCATCAAATAGTTTAAACAGTATAAAACTTTGTCTTAGATTAGAACACTGAGTTTGTGGAACAATATTTGGTCTCATGTTATTAATTCTGTAATTTTTTTTTCAAATTATTCAATTTAAAATTTAATTTTCTAATTCTAATCCATCAATTTTATTATTTTTCTTTTATTACTTTAATACCTATATCTCTAGTTTCTTTAAATTATTTATATGATTATCATTCTATTTATTTATTTATTTATTTTAAATGATTATTTTCTTTCTAAATTTCTAATTTTATTTTTAAGTTTCTATTAACCAGTTTTTCTAATTAAAGGAAGAACTTTATTTAGAGCTTGAATATATTTTCTAAAAAGTATGAATTCAAGAAATACGACAAAATTATCTATGAAAATATACGACTTGTATTGAATACACCTCAAGGAAATCTTCAAAAACATAAATTTTTCATTAGCAAACTATTTTAAGATTGATAATATTAGTATTAAATATTTCATTTATATAAAACATAAACTGTATTATAAAATTAAAGAAAGGTGAATGATTAATTCATTTTTAATTGTCAAATGTTTAAACCATTATAAAATCTTTATATTAGAATATAATGGGACTATTGAATAGCCCCCTAAATTATAGCTAAAAAAAACACTTTATTTATTAATGATTATGGCTATAACTATATACAAATTTTTAAAAAATAATTAAAATTTAATTTTTAATAGTAATTTTTTGTATTTCTATGATTTCAAGGTTATTTATGAAAAACTTTTTTACTCTCTAAATTTCTACATTGTATTTTTAGTATTTTAGTATTTACCAATAAAACAATCATAAATCATTAACTTTTAACCCCTTCTGGGAGAAGGGATTTAATTTTTCATAAATATTTTGAATATTTTCAGGGTTCAGCTTTAAAAACTCTGAAGTGTTATTCTTTAATCTGATTTCTATATTTACTATTATTATTTTTTCTATTCATATCTATAGCAATAAATCCAAATTATTTATACCAACATTTAGAACAAATTTTTTAAATTTATCATATAACATATCTCCACCAACAAAATCACTAAAAATATGTTTTAAATTTGTTTCATCTTGACAAAAATAAATAAAAAATTTGTATTCTCTATTCTCTTTTACGTATTGTTTTGGAACTTTACTATAAGTTTGAGGTAAGTAAAAACTGTTAATATTTTTGTGTCTTCCTCTGGTGAAATTTTCTTGAATTAAATCTTGGTGTTCTAAAATTATAACATCAAATATAACCACAGAATTACCTTCGCATTCATATAAAAGAATTATCTCATCAAGAATATTAAAAAATATCCCTTTTCTTTTTTCATTTTCTTTGATAAATTAGAAAATCAACTATTAGCCAAACATATTTTCCTTGGTTTAAACTCTTTAAACAAACATATAATTTATTAAAATTTAACCATCCATTTTTATATATAAAATGAATCATCAGATTTGTTTTACCGCATTTACTAGGAGTGACAATTAATTATTGCTCTAATTTATTAGAACACCAATTCCTCAATCAACTTTCCTCATTTAATGATTACATTTTTATTTTATAAATGAATTAAGTTTTCAAGTTAACAAGTTATTGCTCTATATTGAAGGAGAAACTTCATAATGATATTCTTCACGAACATTATATTGCTTTAATTATATTTCATACAAAATATTAAAAACCTAATATAAAAAAATTATTATAAATACAGTAGTTGATACAAATGAAAAAAAATATTATTCCGAAAGTTCAATACGATATTGAATCATTAGAAAAAACTATAATATTATATGAACCATTTACAACTGATATTGTTTTATAAACAAATAATATAACGAAAAAAATAAACATTAATAGTAAATATGGTATAAAATTATTTGATCAAATATAAAATATTTTAGGCTTTGTAAAAAATTTAATAATTAAAAATGAAATTGGTAGTAAACTTCCCCAATTCCAACTCATTAAAAAATATTAATATTCATTGTAATTTGGCTTATGGAATGTTTATAAAATCTGATGACTTAAATCATTTAGAAACAAATATCATAGCTAATTTTGAGGCAAAAACAATATTTGGTTTTTGTGACATTATTGTTTACAAGCCAACTTATCCATTATTTTATAATATGTTTTTTCAAAGGTTTAATCATGTTGTTTAAGTAATAAGAGATGTAAATAATAATTTAATTAATTTTGATGGGCTGATATAGAAATTTATTTAAAAATTAAGTATATTTAAATTTATATTAAAAATTGACTTTTATTCTGTAAAATATTTTGGGTGCTATAAATTCCAGGGTTTATGAGCATAGAAGATACAAATGATTCAATTAGAAAACATGTAGTTAGTGATAAATTAAAATATGGAGAAATTTCTAACCCCTGCAAAATGGTGCCCTTTCAAAATTCAACATTATTGAAAATTATTTTTCATAAATGGGGATCACTACAAGCAATTTACAAGAGAGCTGGAATCGATTTTATAAAGAATATGAACTCAAGAAATACAAAATTCAAAATAATGATCTTCTCGATAAAAAATGTAATGAATTAAGAGAAATGGCAAAACTATTAAACATAAAGGACTATCCCTGTAAACGGAAACAAGCACTTATTAAAAGAATTGATAAAGTTAAAACTAACTATCTTGATATAAAAATGATAACTTACCACAAAACTACTTAAATTGATGCATCAAATTTAAAACTATTAAAAGCTATTGGAAAGGTACAAAAAATTGAAAAATATTATAATCTAAAAAGAAAATATTTGAAAAAACAGATAGTGAATTATACGTTTAATTTAAGACATGAAAGTTTCAGAATTGAAACTAATTGCTAAAGATTTCAAAATAAGTGAATCAAAATAAAATTATTAAAAAAAATTATTACATACAACTTATATTAAATGAAAAGGAGATATTAAAGAGAATTCAGAAATTTAATTTTGATACTGATAATTTAAGAAAATTTGTATTCTAAAATTGTAGTCGAATATAGATGAATTGAATTTCATAAACAAATATTTGGGAGGTCCCAAAATAATCCCCCTTCCAAAATTCAATTTTTTTAAATATTTATAACACATGAAAATTGATTTTCTTTTGAGATACCCTGAAAATTTAAAAACAATAAAATGTATTTAATGATATCTCTACAAATAGAATAGATACAAGAGTCAATACTCATATTCAGTTGGGATGAATGTTTCATTACAACTATTTTTTATCGATTTTTCAGAGGTAGCAAAATATTAATGTTAAAAATTATAAATATTTAATTTAAATTCTCGTTGATGTAATACCTTTGGCGGAATATTTTTCATTTATGTTAAAATTTATTACATATAAATGAAACAAGTAACAGAAAAATCATATTATGATTATGAAATTAATTCTGGCAACTGTTTTGTTTGAGAAAATGTAGTTTTCTTCAATAGTATTATATTTTGATAAAAATTTATAACATCAAAGACTTGAGAAGACTTTAAATTTGAATTATTTGATTTAGACACATTTGATAGATTAAAAATTTTAAATCCATTTTCGGATCTTTATGATTGTGAATTTGAATTAAAACATGAAAGTAGTCATTGGACTTTTAAATTTATTGAAAAATATATTACAATTTTTAATTTTAGGGGGTTTATCTTATAGACCCCCTTAAGAGGTTTTGATTAATAATTATTTATTCCCTCCGAAGATGAGCAATTCACCCTCTTAAAAATTTCTTCAAATTTTAATTTATCATTTGCATCTACAATTTCAATTTTGTTATATCCATATGGCATAAGTATCTATTTTATTTTGTAATACAATTTGTTTATTATCGTGTGGACTTGATGCAATTTTATTTACACCAACTGTATATACTTCATGTTTCTCAAATCATATCAATTTCATTGTTCTATATATTCTCCGCACCAATTCCAATCACAGCCATGTCACTTCCTTTGGTCACATACTTGCAGATGTATTTGATGGATTTCACGGAATGGCAAGATTCGAAGTTGATGTGCGCTTTGAATGTTTTCGAGAGTAATGGTGAATACGGAACAATACAACGATTATCAAATTCAATGTCTTGTTGATTCACTTTGACAATTGTTGATCTTCCATTGTCCGCAGTCAATCGGCGACGATACAGTGGATGACCATCACTGCCCGTAATTGTTTCTGCTATTAACGCCCGTGGATATCTCTTCAAACATTTTCCATCAACCACACACGGAGAATTGTTATTTAATGTTCCACAGGGGCCATGAATCATGTTCTTAGTAACAACTTCATGCAAGCCTGGATCTTCTTCTTTATCAGGAATTTCCACTAATATCACATCATCAATTTCATTCGGTCTTTTCTTCTCAATAAACCAAATAAGAATATGTGCGTGTGGCAATCCGCGTTTCTGCCACTCCACTGAATACATCCAGCAGCACGTTTCGCCAAACACTTGATGCTTGACAATGAAATACATCAGTGATTTCAATTTCTGTTTGAAGATCTTGCAGTGATGTCATGGCGATCGATGGGTGATTGGCCTGGGAATAGTTCTTGTCGAATTTCTATCCACTGTGGATTGCACGTGAACATGATGAACAAATCTGGTTTTACGTAATGACGAACATACAACATTGCATCTTGAGCGTATTCATGCATATGCCGCGGACTTCCGACATACGTTGCTGGGAGAATCGTCATTCTGCCGACATTCTGTGTGTTTCCTACAGCATTGATGGCATCTCGAAGATGAATATACTCTTCGGAACGGAGTTTTTTCTGGTTCAATCTGATAAATGTCAATTGCTCAGTTTCAACTTTGACGTACATATTGACAGCATATTGGTGAAATAGACGTGGACATTTCAAGATGTGATTGTCCTCATTTTCACGAACTATTAATCAATATGAATAATAATTCATTGAACTTACATTTTTGTTTGTTTCAGCGCCTGTAAGCGGATTTATCATCTTGATAGAGAAATGATAACGGTCTTCACCTTGCCCAAATATGATGGGATATTGCAATGTATCATATAATAGGTGCGTTTCGTACACAAGTTCCAGCTGATTGTTCCACCTATGTAGAACGATATCACGGGATTCCAAATTTTCCCCAACGACAACAATGACGACATCATCAATTGTTGGCGCATTGAAACATCTTACGTGATCTCCGCAGGCGTCTTATCGGTTCTGATTATAATTTTGTAATCATCAGATGGCATGCAGGCCAATGCGGATTTGAACAATGCAATCAATTCATTGTGTTGTTGAAAGAAAGTTTGCAGTTGTTCCACAATTGGTCTTTTTAACCAAACTGTTGTGTGCACAATGCTGATCTACTTCCTATGGCGTATTGCCCATGAAGTAAATCTGCTCGATGATATATTTGACCTTGAATCTGTAAAGGTAAGAATGTAACAATAATTTTTTTTTTTTAATAATCATGTTTTATAAAAGTGCTTTGAAAGATTATTGTGTTATAATTACCTTAAAATGGTCATGAAATTGTCCCGGATCACATTTGTTGCGCCAAATGAAGTAATTTGGAAGGTGGTGGTTTGTGGGACTGATCAAAATATCAAGTCAGTGGGACATCCAGAACATTACATACAACACATACAGCAGATAACCTTGTAAGGAGTGTAACCACTCCAAATGGCCACAAATGCAGCAATTCTGGAATATAACCTGTTGTAAAAATGCTGAATATCTCTCTGGGGTATGGTATCCTATGCTCGCTTTACTTATTGGCGTAGGTGGGAGATGTTCTTTTCCAGGGCTGGCTGGATGTCAGATGCTGTCCCATCATGCCCCACACATGCTAAATGAGGCTGAGGTCTGGAAGATCTAGCGGGCCAGGGTAGCATGCATACACTTGCCCTTTCAACATACTCTCACCCAACACAACTGGAGATGTTCATGATCATGAGCAGGTGTCAGGGGTAAATGTGCTAAAGGAACATGAAATCGTAAACCCACCTCCAACAATCTATTGTTTATTGTTCATGCAAACACATTGAGGGCCACTGTGGCTCTGATTACATGTGAAAATGCTGGTCTGTTAGTAAGGGCGGACCAAGTTATCTGTCTGTCCACGCGCTCATCAGTGCAGCGAAGTGACACTCGTGGGACTAGGCTAGGCTGTCACCCATATTCTCCACCAAAGATGGACCACTTACACGTCACGCCCCAAGTAAATGGCAATTCTGCGGAACATCCAGCCACTCTCTCAAAGTCCCACTATACGGCTATGCTCAAAATCACTTAACTGTTCAACTGGTGTCCACCATCGTATTCCAGGCATTGCAGACACACACTGTGATAAGACATGCAATGGAATTGCACAGCCAACTACACTCATTGTGTTGTCAGACAACCTGCGATAAAACACTTGGTCTAATGGCTGCAGACCGGTACAGGAGAGTGGTACCCTTCCACTAATGAACAAAGTGCCCTCTACACACGATCAATTTGTGATGTAAAACCCATTTGGACTATAGAATGTTTACTAGTTGTTCTTCAATGCAATTCCACTAGTGTATATTTATATAGTATAACAGATAGTTACACAGTTAATGTAAAACATTTAACCTTTATTCTTGTCTGTACATGAAGAAATAACATGACAAGATCTTGATTGCCTCTTTGCCAAAATACTAAAATCACCCTCCTAAATGTTAAAGATTGAACACTCCCTAGCAAAGATTCTGAAAACATCACGCCTTTATTATTTTATTCACGATCAAGTTATCTTAAGATATATTATTTATGTTTAGTAGTTTGAGAGCTCATGAGGGTGAAATGAGGTGTGAATGGAGCAGTGCCGGAATGCAAGGGTGGGGGAAACTGGAGATCCCCAAGAAAATAGACCAACCAGTGGCATCGTCCGGCACAATTCCCACTTGGGAAAATCCGGAGTGGCCTGGCCGGGAATTGAACCCAGTTCGCCTAGGTGGGAGGTGAACAGTCTAACTGCTCAGCTACCACAGCCCCCATGTTTATAAGTGTTCACAAAAAAATTATATTTTATGGATTTAAGTGGTTTGGCATAAATACATACAATAATGACCCATAATGAACCATAAATGACCCATTATGACCAATAATGAATATTTGAATCTGCAAGTCATATACGAAAAACGTTTGGTGGGATAATGCGAGTTTGACTTCATGGTGCATGGGTTTCAATCTATAATCATCACTGCTCCCAAACCAAAGCACAAAATAAGAATCTCGGGTTAACCTGAAATGCCAACTCTTCATCCATAATCCTTCTTTGCTTCAGCGATGAGGGAAAGCAAAGTGTCATAACAGAAAGGCACAAATTTACTCAAATAAGATAAGAAGAAAACACTTATTAGATATTCTTTGTTTAAATTTTATTCAAAATCGGTAAAGCCTTCGTATACGTATACTATCTGATAAAAAATATCTTGACACCCACGCCAAACTGCTTATAAGTCTCCCTCAGATATACTGCCCAATGGCAGACATTAATACGGACCCACCACTGGCCTTTATTGCAGCTCTCACTCTGCGAGGGAGACTGTCAACCAAGTGTCAGAATAACTCTGGGGGAATGGCAGATCATTCTTCCTGCAGTGCTGTAGCAAGTGTAATAAGTGATGCCAGTCATTGGAGTCTCACAAGCAGTCACCATTCCCGTTCATCACAGAGGTGTTCAATGGGATTGAGAGTGTGGCTCTGGGGTGGCTGGTTATTCCCACAAATCTATTGTCCAGGAACCACAAACGAACAGACCATACTTTATGGCAGGGAGCATAATCATGCTGAAATACACAGTTGTCTCTGAACTGGTCTTCTACTTGCAGACAACATGCAGCCAGTCAATACGTTCTTATAGCCTTCCACCATTAACGTTCCCCGTAGTATTATAAGAGGACCAAGTCCTTCCATGGAAAACACTATCATACTGTCACCTCACCTCTGCCAAATTTCACAGTGGACACAGCCAGCATGTATTGTTCACCTGTCATTCACCTCACCCAAACCCTCCCATTAGACTGCCACTTAGTATAGCGTAATTCAACACTCCAAATCATGCATCTCCAGTCATTGACATTCCAGTGGCAGTGCTCCTTACATCACAGAATGCGGCACTTCACATTCACAGGCAAAATGTGTGATTTATGGGCAAGTGCCTGAGCTATGAACCCCTGTCATTGTAAGTCCCGAGGCACAGTAATGGTGACAAGCAATGTTCCTGTATCACCTTTTTGAATGCTCAATGGTCCCTGTCTGTCAACACATGTGGCATACCCAACCATGGTTTTGTTGTGGTTGTGCCTTTCAGTTTCCACTTCACAATCACACCTCCAATGGTCAACTTAGGAAACTCGAGAAGGGCAGAAGTGGTCTAATGGATTGCTTCCTAATAGGGCAACCAATAACTACACTATGTTAAAAGTAACTGAGCTCCTTTGCTCCACCCACTGTGCCAGTATTGCGTAGCACTGACCAACATCAAGCGCTCTGCCTCATTTTATAATGGCAGCCATAGTGACATATAGGCACAACTTTACGTTTACTGAGGAGTGCCCGGATACTTTTAATCAGATAGTGTAATACATGTGCATTGTGTACCTCTCATTATGGGCTTACCATTTTTAAAGGATAATTTCATGTCACATGTTATGGAAACAGCTAGAAACTTATGATATGGTAAAAAGTAGTCATAAATATTTGTAAGATGCACCAAATGTCCAGGTGTTTAGGATAACCTCACTAATATTGAAATACTCAATATGAATTGATGTATTTTGCAAATATATTGAAAAAAATTATTAATATATATTTTTAGGTTCAAATGCAATAGTTAATGCAAAATGTTTATGTTATTGTGTGGTTATTTTCTTTATGTGATTGGCCATTGCTTCATTTCATTTCTGTTCTTGGAGCATACTGGATCACAACAAACTCCAACATAATGTCAAGGAAAACTTCCAAAGTAAGTTTCACTTCAACTTCTTCTGGTTAAATTATGTTTTTTTAATGAAGTGCTATTTTTAACAAATGACAAAGCAGCATTTTCAAACTCAGCAAGACTGTGAAAGACTGAGCAATCAATGTTTTCTTTTCATGGCACATGTAACACTGTGATTCGAGTACGAGTGTGTCTAATGCTAAACTGCTCTGAGATGAGGATTTTCTGTATGGTTCTTGCTACAGTAAGAATGTGTGTCCGTGTGTTTATATATGTGCGTGCAAGATAAAGACACATGGAATGGCTTGGGTTTCAACAGAAATTGATAGGTGTGTTTTACGGATGATACCTGGGGATAACATGATAATCATTACTATTGCTCTCATTTTCAGGATGAGAAAAGGTAGTATTTTGGCAAATGTATTTTTTTACAAAAAAAAAAAAGACAAAAAATATCTTTTCGTGGATTTTTATAGGTTGCGTATAATAGAAAATGGTTCTGTTACAAAAGTGGTCGACCAACATATACCAGAATTATTAAATTTAAATTAACACAAGATTTTGTTGAGAATTTTGAGTTTTGCTCAAAACTGGTGTTTAAAATACAAGAATTTAACACAATTAATACTGTACTACAATAACAAAAACTCTCAAACATTTTCTGTATTTTATATGGCAGTGTATATTATTTTAATCTTCTGGAACATTTTTGGGTACTAGAGCCTTATAACATATCTCTATAAAATTGGAATGATTATAGCAAATAGCAACATTAATCAGCTGATGTGTTCACATTTTGCATGTTCAGAGTTTCTGCATTTCTTTCGGTTGAGGAATTGGTACTTCAATCAAAATTCTTTTGACACAATAAAATGTATTATTTCTCCATTATGTGAATTCCACAGGTATACATTAACTACCCAATAGATCAAATTAATATTTTCTGATAAACAATACTATTTCCATTATGTTCCATTTTGAATGCTGTGCTTACAGTAATACTATAAGACATGTATGAAAACGTTTAAAACGTATATACTAGCATGTAGCTGAAGCCACATTAAAGTGAGAAACAACAGACGATACCAAACAAGCATACAGAATGAAAAAGCATGCAGAGGAGATGCCAAAGACATTGCTTTAAGTAATTGATGAGCTTTGAGAGAGGACTCTAATTGGGCTGAAAACCACACGGTGGTCGTATTGCCATACAGCCCACTATGTGGATCATTCGGACCATATTGTCCAATGTTGTTGGGAGCAGTGGATACGTGAAGGTACCCGCACACGGAGGACCAGCTCAAGATAGCCAAGTTCTACTATCAGTCGAAAGGTTCAATAGATTGTACGCCAGATGTGAAGGGATTTTATGGAGACCTGGTCCACGATACTGATCAGTGTTGGGGCTCCAGTGTTGGGGCTGCAAATGTAGCCACCAGTGGTGGCTACATTTGCAGTAGTGCCAGACCAGAGGAATGTGGAATGCCACATATGTTGTTTATTGATGAGTTCCACTTCATTATGGTGACTGATGATCATCGCACATGGGTGTGGAGGGCCCCTGTGAACACCACAATCCCAACCTCGCTGCTGAAAGGCACACTTCCGCCAGGCATTATTGTCTGGGGAGCCATAGCCTATGATAGCCGATCCGCCTCGTGCAGTGTTACATTGAAGGCCCAACGGTATGTGGATGAGATCTTATGCTCCCATTTCTAATTTAGATTCCAGGTGTGATATTACAGCAGGATAAAACTCGAATGTACATGGCACAGGCAACCCAGGACTGCCTCCATCATGTCCATACACTATCATGGCCTGCCCGCTCCCCTGACATGTCCCCAGTTGAGCAAGTGTGGGACCAGTTGAAATGCCAGCTGCCACTGCCAGAGTATATTTGGGATTTGACTATTGAAGATGACCAAATGGAGTACCACAGATCCATATGTAATTGACCTGCTGCTCTGGTTTTGTGATCATGTGTATTACTCATCCGTATCACCACCTATAATAAGTTTCAATACCATCCCATGCATCATTTTGTGTGCGCTATTTTTGTCTGGCAGTGTATATACTATGTGACCATTAGTCCCTGGACAAGCATTTCTGTTGGTTCAAACTAATGGCCCAAATCCATAGAGAAACAGCTGCAGACCATTACACTACCATTACAAAATTTTACTGACATCACACACTCAGGTAAATTTTGCTCGCCAGGCATCTGCCATATCCAAACAATCAATTTGAGTGCCAGATAATGTACTGAAACAGCTGCAGACCAGTAGACTACCATTACAAAACTTTAATGACATCACACACTCAGGTAAATTTTGTTCACCAGGCATCTGCCAAATCCAAACAAATTAATTTGAGTGGCAAATAATGTACTGTATGAAACTCATCATTTCTTAAAAATTTCTTCCACTGCTCCACAATTCGATGGTGGTGGTATTTGCACCACATCAAATACTGCTGAGTATTGGTGCATATGATTAATTCCTTTTTTTTTGTCTTTGAAGTTTAATGGCAATGGTGAGTTCATGTTATTATGATGGTATGATTGGACTGTGTCCATTGCCGACCATGACACTAAATAATTATATGTCTGTGGTTTTGTAAAAGGTTTTTTGGTTGAGTCGTGTGTGCAATTTTTATTTAATCTCATTGGACACCGTCCAATCATACCATCATAATAACATGATTAATTCCTTTCTGCCAGTGGCACGACCTTTCGTGTTCTCACCTCGTGACAAACACATGTATCACCAACCTCTGTACCTTAGCTGTGATGGATGCCCTTTGCAATCACTAACACGCTGTCCGACAATTGTTTTGCACAACATACTTCACACTTCACCAGTCGTGATTAGTTATGTCACTTTGGATTAAGTTAAGCTAATTCTCCAATTTACAAGGATGAACTTAAGAAAGCATTTTACATTCTAGTTACTCACTTGAAGTGTTCTTTTCCTTGATTGTTGACATCTTTGTGATGTATGTGAAGGAAATGCTAGTTATGTTGGTGCTGCAATACTGAAACATTTCCTCAAGAGTAAGTATCTGACGTGTTTTTCTTTGAAGAATCACAATTATTATAACCTGCTGTTTTATAACACCACCAACTCCATCACAGGCATTCCATACCATGTGTAGAAAAAAAAAATTACAGTCTTGTAATTAAAAATACTGATAAATGTTCTTGTTCTTATACTGGCTGGCAGCATTATATGAAATATATACAAAAAATTTTGGACAGCAGGTAAATTTACTCCAATTTTTTTCAAGAGATGACTTTGAAATGAAAGAACTGCTAGTTTGTTGTGTTCCAAACTGTCATTGATTGTGCAAACTAGAGGTGAGCCAATATGATTTTTGGGCCTTTTCCGATATTGCTGATACAAACTTACAGATATTGCCGATACCGATACTGCCTTGACAAGGAAAAATAACATTATTGCAAGTTTCAAAAAATAAAAACTTAATTTTTAAACATTTACCTAAATAAAATTCTAATTGTCTTTGTTTTTATTGTTTCAGTGATAGGCCTAACTATTACGATAAATATAAATCTAGGAACCACTCAACCACATATTAAGCTTAAGCATATTTATAAGACAAAATAACCTCCAAAAGCATGTCATTAAGCAATGAAACTCTTAAATGAAACAACATTTCAAATGGTGCGTACATTCAATGTGCCGTTTTAAGTTTGTGGTACTATAGGACCTTGATGATGTACCGCCTCTCGAAACCAAACATTTGCAAATATTGCAAACAGTTTTGCATTATTCTGTGTTGCTTACGGTACAAAGAAATTCCACAAATCACTTTTTCTTCCAGCCATATCATTTTTCATTGCTGGCACACATAAATAATTTCACCACGTTCGTACCCTAACCTAACACTGTCATGTTACTACAGCAACAGCAAACAAAACAAACAAAAAAAAAGGCAAACTGTCGGAATGGTGCCGCTAGGTGGCAGTAATGTGCAGCATATAACCAACATTACAAGATTACATAAGTTTTTTTTAATGTGTCGCAGTGTTCGCGGTTTTGTCGTAAAACAATTATGACAAAATATTTTTGAAGGTAATCGTAAATATTAATTATTGTTAATATTACATATGTGTTAGGCTGATTAAATGTTAAGTTTTGTTTATGCTGCAAGCTTGCTTGCATAGATTAAATTCAGTAAACGCAAATTGTGGCTACTATTGTTTTGTTGTATACATGTTTCGTAAGCAATCATGCAAAACGTGCCTAATTTTGCTTTGAAAATAAACACAGCCAGTTGGGTACTTTAGTAAAAATCAATTTAAAAATAGTGATTATTTTAATAAAACCAAACAGTGAGCAAAGCACTCCAATTATTGCAAGTTGAAAACAGCACCATCTTAGATTCTTAGGGCAAAATATTGGTTATAATATCGGCGATTTAAACATGAATTGTGCACAATTCCGATAATTACGATATCGGCCGGTTTCAATATATCGGTACTTGTATCGGCTCAGCCCTAGTGCAAACACTAATATACTCAAATTTTTCTGCTTACCTGTAGTAATAAACAAATGGGTGTACATTAACTTGAAATTTTGCCTATTGGACAGATTGGATTTCATCTTGGATTATAAATGAGTAATTTTCAGCAAAAACCAGCTAAGATCAGGCACCACTCATTTTCAGTTAAATTCACCTTTCTATCTTCCATAAACTAAAATTGACTGCTTCTTTTCATGGGCATTGTTGCCATTCACCCATCATACACGAGTAGTCCTTTGTGTTACATTTATGTTGAGCATTTCTTTGAAGTCTATATTCAATTGAGCCCTATCAATGCCCAAATACACTACTTTGGTCTCCGCTCACAAAACACATACATACCTTGAATTCAAGTTAATCAAAAGGAGTCATATTTTATGTCATCTTTCTCTCCATTAATTTCTACAGTTACAAAGTATTTTTTCCACCATGGTAAAAATGGCCTTTTTCATCATTTTTGTAAAAACTGTGTTCTTTTGTAATAAAACAATAATCCCAACACTGTTATTTTATTCTAGTTGCCATAATATTTCTCTTACATTAATATTCTTGTAGTTTAGAAAATATATTCCGTAACTTTAAATTATTGTATTATTTTCTTGCAGGATCAGCAGGATGGAAGAAGTCTTACTTGTCAGCTATGAAACACTTATCTTTAAAATTTTCACTTAATTAAATTCTGATGAAGAAAGTTTTCTTCGTGCTACAATTGCAACTGTTTCCTTGCTTTTTCTGACACTATATGCTTTGGTTGTGATAGCAATTTTTCTTTCACCAGAACTAAGTTATTTTGATGTTAGCGTTTGTTAGGGGCAACACTAAAATGTTGAAAGCTGTTATCTGTACTAGTTCTATGTGGTTAGCAAATTCATTATTTTCCTCCTCATTTGTGTTTTTTCTTGGAACAAATATTTTACTGTTACAAGTTCACGAGGGATGGAGGTACTAATAAAAATAAAAGTACCAAATTTTATTGTTAATTTATTAACACATGTATTATTTACAACATTAAACTGTCTATCTCCCTATTATAGATGGTTCACGATAATCAACCTATGAAAAAAAATCACTTCCCATAACTGCGTATATTTTAACGTAAGCAATGACCACAATACTCACAGTTAAGTTAGCAGCGAACTACAAAAAGCAGTTCCATATTTTAATGTGTTAGAAGTTGTAAAGTTATAAATTTTTGTCACCTGCAATTCAGTTTCATTTTGTTGTATGCAGATAACAAAATTTAGCATGATTGTAAGAAATTTATGTTTCTGACTCTTTTACACCCTGACTGATGCAACTTTCAAGTTAATAGGTTCATTGTTTTGGTGTTTCTTTTATGGTCCACGCTCATCTGTCAACAAAATAGCAGTACACGCCCGTGATTTTAAGTGTCAGTGCGTAACTCCTAAAATAAAGTATTCATTAACTTAATAAATAAAACATTTCTATATATTTTCCAAGTGAAGTGGCATTGTTTGTTATTGCTTTCTGCTGTATCTCCACATAGTAACTTGTCCCAGAAATTTTTGAAACTTCACATAATATGGCGACCAGGAAAATGTGCTATTTCTTGCAACTCAAGTCGGTATAAATTTTGAACATTAAATAAATTTGAAGAAACTTTGGAAGCATTTTTTGTTATATTTGCGATGTGTTGCAATTTTGAAAGTTTAAATAAATAAGTGTGTGTGTGTGTTATTTAGCATTTACACGATTCCCAGTGGAAACAATAATGCCATGAAAATGTTTTATTCTGCACATAAAACATTCCTTGAGTGTTAGGAATACATTAAAACAGTATTATAATGTCTGTCCAAACAGTTTAATTTGTATGAGCCATTACTATAAACAGAAGTACTAGCTTCCACAACTAGCCTTCAAGGTAAGTAATTTGGAGCAAAATTACTCTCTGCATTAAATGTGTCGGTGCAGTTTCACAAAATACATTGTCTTCAGCTAGGTATTGTGTTTTTTGTATTCTGTTAAGTTTATATCAGAGATGGCATTTAAATTTTATAAGCGAAAAGTGATTTTTTTTGTAAGCAAAGCAGTAGGCCTTAACAAATAGTGTGATATGCTTTAAAAACTGTATGGCTGGACAAATTTCCACGAAAAGGCATCAAGTAACCATTATTACTGTGGAAATATGCTGTACAAATTTGGATTAATTGTGTTCAGCCAATGAGTTTCCTTACAATGGTTTTCGTTACTCATAATGTAATAGGAATGCCCACTATTTGCTTGTGCATATAATTGTACGAAATATTGATTTGTGACATATTTATGCAGTGCAATTCTACTCATTAATGTTGTTAAACATAAATCTTATAACCACTAATTTCTTATGACCTCAGAAGTGTTGACAACAGTTAAAAGCATCAATTTATAACAAAACAGAAAAATAATTATGAATCTCAGTCAATAATCGCAAACCAATATTATTTACTGAAATTATTGTGTACATGTTAATAGCGCTGATTACAATATTTCTGACTTTTCATTGTTTATTTAATGAGTATGCAGTGGATAAATGAGCCAGCTGATGTAAATACCAGCTGAAAGACACTTGGCAGTGTTTATTTTTATAGGTACGTGGAACGATACACAACCATTGGGCTAAAAGTAGAAACTTAGTAGGGGTTTCTAAAGTGCTCACTTTACAGCGAACAGCCTTTACTCTTATTCTCAGTGAGCACAATTTGTAACGTCTATCTCAATTCTAATTAAAGGCTTTATCAATGTCTCTATATTGGTTAAAGTAAATTCATACTCATTATTTAAACTCGTCGCTTCGCTGTCTTTGCACACCTGGCGCTTATGGTTGCATAATCCGTCAAACTCTAGACTGTTTGCTCAGAAACCCATCATTGCTTAAGCTCTGCCGGCAAGGCAGTACTGTTGTGCCCCGACTGCACCAGAGCACAACCGGTCCGAGGCACTGTCGGCCCTCTACAAAGCAAACGGGCATGCGCTTGCCCCTTACAACCATAAACAGTGACATTTTCAGACTCAATAGTGCAAAATTATGTAGAGCAATGGTATGCAAAACTCCATGAGTGTGAAGGCACCAGGTTGGGAACAGTACAGCATGCTGATTGGAAACAATTATTTCACACCGAGTGTCTAACCAGGAATGAACGGGCCACGCAGGACAAAAACTGAAACATGTTGTGTACTCTATGTATGCAACAGCTCATACCAGTGTACGGGACTACCGGAGATATTCTCACGGGAGAGACATTGCCCCCACAGCACTGTGATCAAAATCAGTGCAACACAGGAGGTACAGATACAGTAGCGCATGTGACAGTTGTGACTGAATCACGCACTGGTAATGCATAACTCTGCAAGACCAAGTGGATGTGTCAGCCATCACGTTCTGTTATGCGCAGTACACCCCAGCATCCCAGCTGAAGCTGCCACGCCCACCAGTCAAGTGCGCCAAACAGTTCTACCATACGTCACACCACTGGCCAACTCAAATGAGCTGCAGCCCAAAGCAGTTCCATGGGTGTCACCATCTATTCCACTAACCACAACTGGGTTCGTGTGGGCCCAGCCACCCACAGCAATGACATCTGCACTGCCTGGGCTGGTGAGAGTCCCCTGGGCTGACAACCAGCAACAACAGACAGCGCAGTCAACCATGGCTAGCCACATTAGCGCGGTACCAGTACACTGCCGATCTTTACTGGGCTGACCACCAAGGACCCACAGGTGTTCCTGACAAACTGCACAGACAAACTAACCAGGTATGGTGTGTGTGAGCAGGAGTGGCCCAATTGTGTAGGTGATGCATGCTGTAATGACGTAATATATTAATTATCGGGATACTTGGTTAAATTTCTTTCGTTTTGCGAGGCTTCGTAATATTTTATTGGGTTCAAAATTAAAGCCGTGGTAGTTATGTTTATCGGGCATACGTTTGTCGTTTCAGGAAATCTTAGTTTTTGTTACGCGTCAGCATTAGTAGATAGAAGCTTTCCCATTGCAGTTGGCAGTTTTTATTCTAGAAGGTTTGATTATTTTTTACTGACGACACAGTTCGGATGGCTAAGCAGTTTGGCTGGCGTGGGGAAGGGATGCCGGTCCACACCATGCCCTTATTTGGTTACGTTTTGGTACCCAGGGGCAAGGAGTGGGAATAGGTACGCGACAACAAAACCCAGTGTGCCTACCACCCGCCAGCAGTATACAGAAATCAGTAGACAACCAGCACTCGCCGAAGACGCATCGAGCATGGCAAAGAACCCCCACACTGGCAAACTTTATCCTGCTCATTTATTTCTCTGCCAGTGTGGGAGGTCGCTGCCTTTATTTTTCTCTTGCGATGCAAGTTTTAAGTGACGTGGTTACTACTTAACCTACTGTGGCAATGTTCTTTGCTTGTTTGTCTGTGAAGCTGTTAATGACTCTGCATACCACAAACTTGTATGTGAACTGTTTCATTTGGATAATAAATAAAAGCACAGAGTAAATAAATAAAAATTTAACTTTATTTTCATATTTGTTTGGCGTCTTTAACGTTTCATGTTTCTACTGATTGAGCTAAACAAGCTGTAACTTCCAACATCAATCCAGCCGGTGCGACGTTACAAACATGGCTGCCAAGCCGTGGGGCGATTATTAACCACTGCCTCAGTGTTTATAAACATCACATCGCAGTTCCACTTCAGAAGTTACCAGCAGTATATCCTAGAGTGAAACATGGCTATGACATATTCTTCAGGAAAAGTTTTGTAAGGAGAAAGAAAAGATTGAAACAAAGGGTCCAGAAAAGTAGTGAGGAAAAAGAAAAGGAAAAAGAGGGGTAGATTAAGACAGTAGGTAAAAGGAAACGAGTGAAGTAGAGTATGAGAAAGGTCGTAAGGAAAACGGGAAGGAAATGGAGAGACAAAGTGAGAACAGCAAGGAAAAAAAAGAAAAAAATTAATAAAGGCAGACAGACTGCAATTTAGATTAAGAAAGTAGTTACTTACTTTTTTTTTAATATTTTTATTGTATAGTTTTTTAATACTTTGATTGTACAAGAGATGACAATATAAATAGAAAGTTTCAGTGTATGAAAGCAGGTAGGGGAATTACCTCAGGTATGGCAAATACAATCAATAAAATTCTAGAGTCTGAAAGACCACAAAAGGTATGAATGTGAAAACACTATTAAAGAAATCATGAAGTCAGATTTACCTAGCATTGCAGTTTCAAATGTAACTATAGTAAGAGCAACAGCTGGCTTTGCAGAAATTGAAAGAAAAGTTAGCTTCAGCTGTTATCCTGCATCACCAAAAGTTAAACCAGATATTTTATATTGCTTGTGATGCTTCAGATAATGCTGTAGGAGCAATACTTTTTCAGTATAAGGGTAATGAACAGAAACTAATAGTTTTTGCTAGCAGAGCTCTCAATACAGCTGAGTTCAACGATACTGTAACAGAAAAGGAATTGTTTAGTTTGGGTTTTGCAACATCAATATTTAGAACTTACATATTTGTTAAACCAACAGAAGTTCAAGCTGATCATAAAGCATTGTGCCATATAGGATCATGGAAGGATAACTAGGTGGATTTTAGCATTACAGGAATATGATCAGAATATACAGTATGTGTTGTTATAATATCATAATAAGTAACTACTGCTGGCATCTAGTTAGTTTGTACTCTTTGGTTTGTACTCTTTTGTTCTTTGAATATATTCATTGGATCACTAGTCAGTAACTAGTACGTTTGTTTCATTTTAGGTTATGGGCCCAGACCCATAATTCCAGTAAAAAAATTAACATAAGAAACTGTATTCCTCACGACAGTAAATTACAGTGAATAGAAGTTTGTAGTGATACTGTTTGTATTCGTGTAAGCAGTAAATATGGCATCAAACTATCTAGTCAATGTACCTAAGTTGAAGAGTCGGGAAAACTACAGTGAGTGAACTTTCGCAGCGGAGAATTTTCTAATCCTGGAGGGCAAGCTGCATTGCATTAAACCAGTTACCGGGAAAAGTGTAGAAGCCGTAGATGACTTGAAGACCGAGGCTAAACTGTTCATGACCATCAACTCAACGTTATTCGTTCATATTAAGAATGTGATGACCTCAAAAGAACTGTGGGACAAGCTGAAGGCTCTATTCGACGATGCAGGAATTTCTAGAAGAATAAGTATACTGCGGAATTTTATCTCGATTCACCTGGAATGCTGCAAATTCTATGACGTTGTATGTAACGCACATGGTAGAAACCGATCAGAGGTTATGTGGGACCGTGTTTGACGGAAAAATAATCCCCTATGATTATGGCCATTGAGCATTCAGGAATTCCCATCACAACAGACGCCATTAAATCGAAGTTGTTGGATATGGAAACGGATGTGAATGTAAAAGATCATAATGAAGTTAGCGGTGCATTTGCGAGTTCGCAGAAGTGGCAACATAATAATAATGACAAGACAGGCAGAAGCAAAAATGGAGGAAACGCTAAAGCACATGTCAAATGCTACAAATGTAAACAGCTTGGTCATTACAAAAACCAGTGCCCAAATGATTCTGGCGGCTCAATTTGTTTCGTAAACAAACACACACATTCAGTGCAGTGTTTCTAAGTGGGAAATTTGGCAAAGATGAGTGGTACATTAACTCGGGTGCAAGCGTGCACTTGACGGCAAACAAAAGTTGGATTAGGAATGCTTCATACCTAGAAAATAAAGAAATTATTGTTGCAAACAATAATAAAGTTTGGGTTTTGTGCACCGGCGACGTTGATATTGTAACAAAAACTGAAGAGTGTGAGTTTGAGGTGTCAGTGTAAGGTGCATTCTGTGTACCAGATTTAACAACTAATCTGAAAATTGTAAAGACCAAATGCCATACCAACAGCTTATTGGAAGTCTTATGTATTTGGCGGTTTTAACTAGGCCTGATATAGCATTTCCAATTAGTTACTTAAGCCAATTTAATAACTGTTATAATCAGGAAACAAGGTTGTATACTAAGTGAGTGCTGAGGTACTTAAAGAAAACAAAGCATTTTGGTCTCAAATATAGAAAAAACCGAAATCCGCAGTTAGAAGGGTTTTTCGATGCTGATTGGGGAAATAATGTTATAGATAGGAAATCATACACTGGCTTGTTCTTTGTATTGGCTGAGTGTGCAATCTCATGGGAAACGAAGAAACAGAAAACCATAGCTTTATCAAGCACGGAAGCAGAATACATGGGTGTCACAGAAGCGTGTAGGGAAGCAATATATTTGCACAACTTGTGTGAAATAACTGGAGATCTATATCCTACAAATGTGTTTAATGACAATCAAGGGGCACTTAAACTCTCTGTAAATAATGTTTACCATAAGCGAACTAAACACATTGATGTGTGCTATGATTTTTGTAGAGAATGTGTCCGTAATAAAATTGTAGAACTGAAATACTGGGAGACAAATGAGATGCCAGTTAACTTGTTAACCAAGAGTTTGAACACTGTTAAACATTATGACTTCATGAATATGTTGGGTATTCAAATTGTTTGGATTTTATGTATAATTTAAATGTGTATACTTATTTGATATAGTGGGGGTGTTGTTATAATATCATAATAAGTAACTACTGCTGCCATCTAGTTAGTTTGTACTCTTTGGTTTGTACTCTTTGGTTCTTTGAATATATATATTCATTCAATCACTAGTCAGTAACTAGTAGGTTTGTTTCATTTTAGTATGTACCAGGTAAACACAAGTAGTAACAGATGCATTATCCAGGTGCCAGGGGGAGGATAGAACTTTGGAGAAAGAGTTTTTCTTAGGGCATCTAAAAAACAAGTAGCATTATACAAGGGATTGGTAGGTCTAATGGACCGGGAATTTGTCAGAGATGTAAAATATGCCAAAGTTTTGGAGAAGTTATAAAGTCAGGAAATTGTAGGAAAGTAATATAGCGCAAAGAATTTCACAAATTCTATTATATAAAGGACCATACAAAATTAAAGTCACAATGTGTACAAGATACATGGGGTAAATTATCATATTTCCTTTTTCAAGCCTTGGGAGAGGAATAATGTAGTAAATTATTGTAGGTAGTAAAATATTTCAGATTGGTGACCTGTACATGGGCAATATGTAAAAATTAATAATTGTGAGACAGAGTGTTTCTGTCAGTATGTTTTAAAAGAGAAATGTACAATAAATTTTCAGTGTATTAATGTTTAATACTAGTATTTAAGAGTAGTAGTGTCAGAGAGAAGCAAGGGTGTGGTAAGGAACAAGTAAGCGAAGGGATAGTGTTTCTATATGACTCAATATTGTGAATCATCAGGCACAGGATTGTTAATGATCATATGAGGAAAAGACTAGAGGTATGAAGTATACTGCATTTAAGGAACAGAACAAATAGGGGAAGGGATCCTACTAGACTTTTCCATAAGTTGAATATTTTTTAATGATGTGTAGTTAAGAACACTAAAAATAATGAGATGTTGTCTAGAAAATTTAACTGTAATTGTATCATCTTATGTATTTTACTCAGTACTGAATAGATTGCAATTTGTAACCTTAGTTGTATTTTTTTTATGTTTGCAAATCTTTGATATAAATACAGAAAATGGATACGTCATCATTATAATGTATCTTCAGTTATATTATTTAAACTGTATTAGCAGTAAAAGGATATACTAATAAATTTTGGAGAAAGTATCATTAAGGAAACTGTTCTAATACATTCCATTTTCTGGTTAAATTTATTACGTGTAAACAGTGGTGTTGAGCAAATAAGCTACGAGCAGAATTGTTATGTAATGGTTTTTTTTTAAATTGTTTTTGTAATTAAGAGGATTTATTTAAGCAGAGGACCCAACAGAAAGTGCTATATAAGAGCAATCCATATAAATAAGTTTTGTTTTTTCCATTTGAAAAAATGTTAAATATTGTTGGAAGATAACTTGAAATTACACTGTATGTTAATGTAAGAATCATATAATTTTACTGTTATTTTGCACATTCATAATTGACAAATTTAAGTAATGAAAAGGATAATTGAGAATGTAGTACATGTTGTCTAAAAATACAAAGGTTGAGGTGTTGTATTGTGTTGAGACTTAAGAATAAACATAAGTAATAGTAAGATGTTGCTCCAGATTATGGTGTCCTTGGATCATTAGCACAAGGCGTAAGTTTTGATTGGGACAGGTCTGAGGCCCCTTTTTTGTCAGCACTGGCCTAATGAATAAGGCAGTCGCAGTGGCTTTTATAGTTTTGGGTAGACCTCGGTCCCCTTCTATAAGTAATATGTGCTGATCCCAGCAAGGAACCAGAGTAACGAGCAGTCTACTGAAATCGTCATTGGCATAAGTTGTGAGTACACCGTCAACCACACAAATTAGAGAACAACATGTGGCTAATTGCAATAAGTGCCATGTATTATTTTCTTGCAGCATTCCAGTAGATATCTTGTCGCTCTTCTTTAACATGTGCAGCGTATATTTTTATTATGTAAATGAGTTTGATTACCAAATAGCAGAAGTAAATTGTAAACTTAAATTGTTTTTAAAGAGAAGAGACGCAGTGGTCTGCAGAGTAGCCACATACAAGATAGGTTTCGTTTTGGGAAATATTTCTTCAAAATCTCTCCCAAACCAAGAGGGGTAATGTAATGACGTAATGTATTAATTATCGGGATACATATAGATAATTATTCTATAAATGAAGCAGTAAAGATCCAATTACCTAATAAGGGCAAACAAATACTGTTCAAATACTAGCATCATACTATGAAGGTTCCATATATAATTAAGGCAGTTTGAGTCATTATTAGAGACGATACAAAAATTGACATCTAATTAAAGGATGATAAAACTGCATTAATAATTGCAAAACATACCGTTTTAACGGAAGATAACACTGATAATTGGTTAAGTAATATCGTACTCTAATAAAGCAGGCAGTAGAGGAAATCAAAGAAACATATTCACAAATTGAACCAATGAAACCATTAACCAAAGAAGAAATCCTATTGCATAGTGAATATAGAACCTATACAATATGTCAATGAGAATATACAGAAGCAATTAAGTACACTACAACCATTTAACTGAGATTGATTGCAAATAATGAAGAAAAGTATATATCTTTCGAGAAACAAACAAATAAATAAAAAAAGAAATTTCTGGAAAAACTTAATTTTTGGCTAGCAACCTAGATAAACTAGCATCTAATCTAAGTAAGGATCAAATAAAGAATATAAAAAGTTTTTTTTCCTTACGATGTAGTAGTATTAGTTATAAGAAGGGTGTTTAACCTGAAGTTATATGGATAATGGGAAGAAATTTGAAGAAACTGAACTTACACCAAAGAGTGAATTCTGTAATAAATTAAACTACTGCGATTATAAGTGATTAATACTGTGAGCATGCAAAATTGATATGGAACTGATTCAATATACAAAACCTAAGAGAATATCGTTTTATACAGGAAAACAGTCATTACTATCAGCAGATATATTTGAGAATTTCAGAGAAACTTTATGAATGCCTATGGTTTAGACCCAGCCAGATATTATACCCTACTGCACCATGATTATCACGGGATGCTATGTTGGAGATGACTAAACAATTATCAGATCTACCATATTAAAGCAAATGATAAATATTTAGAAGAATATTATCCATATCAAGAATCAAACTACCTTATGTATCGATACAAACATCCTATATGGGTGGGTAACATCTTAGCTTTTAACTTTTTAAGGTTTTGAATGGATAAAGTATCCAGAAATTAACTTTCATTTTTGGAGTAAATATATATCAGAAATGAGAATGATTCAGATTGTGGATATATATTAGATATAGATTTCAAATATCCCCAAAAATACTGTGAAACTTCCCTTAACGGACACTTCTCAAAAGCGGACAAATTCTGATTCCCCGGCATAGTCCCATTCATTTATTCATATTAAATTCTTCTATAAAGCGGACACTCCCTATAACGGACGCAGGCAGCTCTTTTGTGTATATTCTGACCCCAAAAATCTCCCAAAAGCGGACAGCAGCCTCCCGGAAAGGAATGTTTTCTGAGAAAAACCTTCAGCAGCGTCCCAGAAAGGAATGTTTTCTGAGAAAAGCCTTCAGAAGCCTCCCGGAAAGAAATGTTTTCTGAGAAAAGTCTTCTCCCCTCTGTTTGGTTTGCCGTCCACTAACATCCTTTGTCTCATGTTCCTAGATTTCAATTGCGCCACACTGTACAAACATGTTTACCTCTTCAGTTTGTTTCCAATTTTCGAGCGATAAACACAGCTCTAATATGCCTCCCCGTGTGCGTTTGACACTTAAAGAAAAAGTGGAAATAATTAAAGCCAGTGAACGTGAAAAACTAAGTGTGTGATACTGCACTGCAAAATTCAAAATAGGAAAGACAGTCCACTCACTCTAATATTTTTTATTTTTCCTTGAAAATCTATCTAACAGCAAACACGGAAATGACGAATCCGGTAGATCATTTCCAAAAACGGCCGGTTTGAGCATTGACGATGCAGTTTTGTTTACCAAAACGGCACGAGCCCGACCAAACATTCCACTTTCCGGTCCGATCATTCGAGAAAAGGCCTTAGAAGTGGCAAAAAATTTAGGTCAAATGGATTTTAAAGCCTCTGTAGGATGGCTCGACAAATTCAAATCTTGGCATAAGATATCTTATAAAACCATTAGTGGAGAAGGGGCCTCAGTAGACACAGAAGTAGTACAAAATTGGACAGAGAAGCTTCAACAATATTGCGTTGGTTTTGAACCCAAAAACATTTATAACTGCGATGAGACCGCCTTATTTTTTAGAGCACTTCCGGATAAAACCATGCAGTTGAAAAATGAGCGTTGTCAAGGAGGAAAAGTTTCAAAGGAGCGTTTAACTTTGCTCTTATGCACAAATATGCTTGGTGAATTTGAAAACCCTCTGGTCATAGGAAAGGCAAAAAATCCTCTGTGTTTCAAAGGTATCGATATCAATTTGTTGCATGTGGATTGGCATTCTAATTCTAAGGCGTGGATGACCAGAGATGTTATGAACATTTGGTTGACAAAATTGAACAACAAAATGATTCTACAAAATCAAAAAATAGTTTTATTTATGGATAACGCAGCCTCCCATCCCAATACAAATTTCAGCAATGTGGAAATTGTATTCCTCCCACCGAATACAACTGCTACATGCCAACCTTTGGACCAAGGGATTATAAAGAACTTCAAAACTCACTATAGAAAGTGTGTTTTGAAGCACCTGTTGGCCAACATGGACAATGCGACATCGTCAAGTGATCTTGCAAAGAAAATTAACATCCTGGATGCGATTCACTGGATAACGTCCTCCGTGAAAAAAATAAGCAAAGAAACTGTGTTACATTGCTTCATAAAGTCGGGATTCGTAAATTCCAGCGATGAAGCCGCAAATCTACAAGATGTTGATGAAGATGGAGAACTTCAAGACCTGCTAACATCATACGACCCGACGAGCGAAACAACGTACGCCGACATAGATGGAAGTCTGATCACAGAAAATAATTCTCTGAATGTTGCAGATCTTATTCGTGAAGGTAATCATACAGTTATATTTTACATTCCAGAGGAAAGCCTAAATGACGAAGAAATTTTACGAGAGTCAGAAGTGGAGGACGATGACCCACCGATGAAGGCTGAACAAGTCTTGATACAAATTAAGAGGGTCAAAAAAATTTTTATTTCAAAGAGTGACGCTGAGGGACTCGACTTAGCATTGAGGATTCAGTCAAATGTTGAAAATAAAATTCTTAGTAAAAGAAAAAAATCAATCAAAAATAACAGACTTTTTTAAGTACTAATTTCTGTCATACATTTTATTGCTTCATAAATATTTTAAATTGTTTTTATACATTATTAAGATAATTTACGTATGTAATACTACATACAGTAGTTGTTTTCTGTGCTCCGTGTTGTGAAATAAATTGCCTTTTGCACGTAAATATGTACATAATTTATTATTTACCTATGGCACATCTTGTATGTATGTATGTACAATTTAAAACATTATTTTCATTTTTCTCCCAAAAGCGGACACTTCTATATAGCGGACAATATTTCATTTCCCAAGGGTGTCCGTTATAGGGAAGTTTCACTGTACATAAATTACATAAGTATCTTCCATTTCCCCAATTATCACTCACTCTCTGGAGAAATGATTGGCTAAGTCTCATGCCAGCTACATGATATACAAATAACATCTCTAACCAGTGCTAACACAAGCTTGTATAACACATGTTTAGCTAAAATAAGGTAAATCATTTCATCTATAATGCTAATCACTGATGATACAACTGCTCTCAGTAAACTGAAGATCAAAATCCTAAACACCACCAAAATCAATGCAGTCACAGCCATCTACTCAATTTCTACCATATTTTCAACATGCACTGGTTGAAAAACATGCACTGGTTGAAATTTCAACTCAAATCATTATAATTTAACAATTAGACATTATTTATAATTCATACATTGAATTCCAACATGCTTATGGTATTTACCTGATGTAATGGTCCCACTCTGATTTCACCTTGTGTTGAAACCATGGCATAACACAAATAAAGAGGATTTGAGTTTTCAAAAGGCACCTAAAAAAAAATTATACTGTTATTTTCATATCTGATTTCTTTTAAGATACACACACTGCATTCTCCTCCTACCTTTTTGCAAATGTGCCCACACATGTAATGTCATACAATTATACTTGAAACTAAGAAGCAAACCATCTTAATTACTCATAATGTGAAGAAAGGTGAAGATAAATTAATGATACCCTATAAACAAAAGTACTGACAACACAAGAAACAAAATAAATTTTAAACAGAAAAAATAATAAATAATTACAAACTTTCTGTTTTTATTTTTTTCCACAACACCAATTAGTGCAATCTTTTCTCAGCAATGACAATTGTCTAGTGGCAAAACTTTTAATCTGGAAGAAAAACAAAATAATAAAGCAACTACATATAAAAATGGAACTACCATGAAAGTAGTACTTAACCATAAGAAATTCATTTTTATGAAAATCAAGTTTCAATACACAACTACACATATTTAAAATGGACTTGGTAATGTAAAAAAGTCAAGTTCAGTAAATTATTTAAAATAAATAATATACAAGTAATTTTTGCTGTTGTGATAACTTCTATAAATTTAATCTCTCTTTTCTTGTTGCAAAGAGTATTACTGATGGTCAAACACATCTTCAAAATATGTTGAGCTATTTTTTTAAATGCTAGATTTTTATATAAACTGCACTGTGTGTGTATGCATGAGTATAAACATTTGTAACACATATATGCATATACATTTACATACACAACCATTAACACCATTTACCAGTAACACTCGAACTTCAGCATATTCACATATGTATTCATTCATTAACACACCTTCTTTATTTCATACCGAACTTCAATTTCTACAGCAAGGTTGGTTGTCAGATGCTTCCTTTTTTCCCTTTTGTATGGATAACTTGTACTTGCCCCATCAGTTGTAACAGCTAGGCGGGAGAACCCTGTGACTTAAGGCATAAAAACTTGTAAGCCAAGTTGGTTTTCACAAAAGAAATAAGATAATAAATATTGTAAACATTAATTAAAATAAACTTATTTGCAAAAAAATTGAACACACCGAAGATGCCATCGCAGGGGCACGAAGTGCCCATAGGCAAAGGAAATGGTAGTATGTATACAGGAAACATAGAAATATTGTACAATACCAAGCATGTATTGCAGGGGACCAACACTTGCCTGATGCACTTAGTATGATGTTGGGACCACCCGTAACATGGAGACAGGTAGCAATATGATCGAGCATGGAGACATACAGACATAGGATGTTCTCCTGAGGAAGATCCGTCACAGCTGGCACAACTGACCCTCCAAATCTACCGTAGTTGCCACTGGCCAAAGTTGCCATCCAATCTGGCCCAAACATTCTCAATGGAAACAAAGTCTGGTGCCCTTGCTGGCCAAGGAAGCATGTTGACGTTACAAAGGCAAGCCAGAGATACCTGTGCTGTGTGATGCCAGACATTATCCTGCTGGAAAATGGGGTTGTCAAGCTGTACCAGGAAGGGGAGTGAACATGGTCACAGATTTCCTGGATGTATCGCTGCGCCCTCAGTGTTCATTCAATCACCACCAGTGAGGAGCAGGAATCATAGGAAATGGCACCTCACACCATGACACCTCTCGTTGGGGTGGTGTGCTGCTCTACAATTAAGCATGGATCATGATGCTGGCCAGGACATCTCCCGACAGAACCATGATTTGCAGCTGAACACCACTCGCTGCCAATCTGCAAGCTGCCTGTTCCCAGCAGGTCACACATGCTCGGCGATGCTCAGGTCGTAACAGTAGTCATCATAAGGGATGCTGCAACGACAGATCACATTCTGTTAGCTGACTGGATACGGTACTGGTGGACATAGGCGTACTTTCAGCTGCTATAACATATCCCTGGAAGGTGCACAGCTACACCTGTGGAGTGCTTATAGCTTGTCACACGATGAAACAATCCTCTCTACTGGTGGTTTGCCAGGATTGACCCGAACCTTGACAATGGGTGTATGTACCCTCCTGTTCCCACTGTGTTCAACATGGACTTACAATGTAGGCAAAATGGTTCAAGTGGCGAGCAATGTGCTGAAATGACAAACCTGCCTTTCGGAGACCAATGATGTGGCCTATCACAAATTCATCCAGAGGCTTGTTGAACACATTGTCTAGGACATGCTGTGTGTTCACTGAACTTGGCTCTGTGGCTCACACTACACCAAGGCCTTATTCAATGTATTACAGCTATGAATAATTGAGGGACATATATGCCCTTTGGTGGCGCATCTGAGCAAGCAAAATATATAAAACACAAATGGGACACATGTCGGGCTATGGTGATACTGTGTGGAAACCTTTGTTGTACTTGAGCATTTTGTTCATTCAAATAATTTTTTTTTTGTAAATCAGTGTATATGAAACACAGAACACATTATAAAATAGTAACATCTATGAGATGAAAAACCCAAAATTATCAGTCTGAATGGATGGATGGATGGGAAGGTGGATGGGAAGGTGACTGGGTGGGTGGACGGCTGGGTGGGTGGGTGGATAGATGGATGGATGACTGGGTAGGTAGGTGGCTGGGTGGGTAGAAGGATGGCTAGGTGGGTGGGTGGAAGGATGGCTTGATGGATGGATGGATGGATGGATGGATGGATGGATGGATGGATGGATGGATGGATGGATGGATGGATGGATGGATGGATGGATGGATGGGTGGATGGATGGATGGGTGGATGGATGGATGGATGGGTGGGTGGATGGGTGGGTGGATGGGTGTGTGGATGACTGTGTGTGTGGATGGATGGGTGTGTTGCTGGATGGATGAATGGATGGATGTAAGCCCTTTTAAAAAAAAAAAGATAAAATTGAGATTAATTTAGGATCAGATCTGCATGGATGTTGAAAAAAATTATTAATTAAAGTTTAAATCTGTGAAAAAAAACAATTGAAACTGAGTTATTAAGAAATGATGAATGATTATACTGAAGATCAAGACATAACAGAATCTAAGATTTTACAGTAGTTGAGAGAAAATTACTGCTCAACCGAGTATTGCACTGAGAAAATATTGTTATAAGACGCCTGAGGTGCGTATCAGAGTTCGTGAGGGCTGAAGATCTTAATAAAAATAAAATAACTAAATTTGATTTTAATTTATTCACACAGTTAGTATTTACAGCATTAATGTATTTATCTCCACTATTGCTCTTTTTATTTCTCAGTGAGCACAATATTTAATGTATATTTTAACACTAATTAATGTCATTATAATATGTGTCTGTTTGGTTATAGTAAATTAACTCACTCTCATCATTAAAACACTTCATGTCTGTCTGTTGCCATTATCTGTAATGCCTTTCACTCACACATCCAGTCCAATAGTCCAGCCTGCCAGTTGCACTATCCGCTGCGCCAATAAGCGCAGTCGCAGATTTTCCTCCTGCTGGTCACTTCTCTCGCCGCTCATTTCGCTTGTTGTCTATTGCTGAAGCTTCAGCCACTCATCCACTCAACAACTCCTCTCGGCCCGGAGGCCCATCACAATATTTATACTCTGCTGGCCTTGACCTGAAAAGTTTGATGCACCCCGAGTCATGCTGACAAAATATAGGGCAGTAAACCACTAGATAATTACTCAGATAGATGCAGAAATTTAATCAGCTGAAGGTCAGGGGCACGCTCCATAAAAGGATTATTGTGGCGGCTCGCTTTTCGTAACAAGATAAGCGCATCTGGCATGATCACGCACCTGATTTTTCTAAAATCCCTTGTGACTTGCCACCATCATGTAACTGCTCTGTCCTTCACTTCCACTTGCTCACATGGCACAAAGCAGCAAGTGCATAACAATATTAACACTAACTACTCTACCAAACAGTTGGACTCTGAGAGACTAAGATGAATCCTACATTAATGACTATATATAAAGAATAGTAAAAAATTTGGTGAAAGATAAAGGTATTTTATGTCCACCCAATCCCGAACTAGGGAAGACGTTTGGCAGCAAAACTGCAGAGAAAATAAAATAATTTTATGAAAGTGATGAAATTAGCTGTGTCATGCAAGGAAAAAAAAGACTTTTAATACATTTCAAAAGATGGTGTTAAAATGCATCCCCAGAAAATATTAGTATTTAACAACCCAGGAGACGTTTATAAATTGTTTAAAGAACAGAACCATGGACTCAAAGTAGGGATTTCCAAGTTTTGTGAATCACGCCCCAAAAATTGCATTTTGGCTGAAGCTAGTGGTACCCACACTATGTGCGTGTGTTCTGTGCATCAAAATATAAAGCTCATAGTAACAGCATTTTGTAAACTGCCTGCCATATGATATTCTACAGAGCCTCTTTGAGATTATAAGGACTGCATCAGTGGTTGTGTTTATTCCAAGCCAACTGCAGAGTACCAATGCAGTAAATGTCAAGAATGCCTGGAAATATACCATTAGCAAACCTTCCTTAAAGTGGTTTTCTATGAAAATGGCATTGAAACTGTCACAGTAAACGGCCAACAACCAACAGGGGCAATTTCGAAACTGTAAGTGAAGTCACTGAAGCATTTGCAGAAACGTTTGCCGAGGAACTTCAAGCACACTTGTGTCATTCTTTCATAGCAAAGCAACAGTCTTCATTTTTCAACCATGGAAAAGAAAACCCTTCAGGAAAACACTTTTTTGATAATCCTGGATTTTGGAGAAAATTATTCATTTATCTTACAGAATGAAATCCAGTCTTTTAACTAGTATAACTCTCAAGAAACAATTCATCCTTTTGCAACATAATTCAAGAATCATCAAACTGGGAATATTGACCATATCAGATTTGCTGTCATTTCAGACTCCTTAGTTCATAACATTGTTGCTCTGTACATATTTGAAAAGAAACTGATTTATTTCCTTGAGTCACAAAATGGAAAGAAACCTTCTAAGTTGTATTACTTTTCAAATGGATGTGCTGCTTAGTAAAAGAATAAGTTCAATTTTTCTTTGCATGCTCTGACATTAAGAGGACTTTGTGGTTGAAGCAGAATGGCACTATTTTGCTATTTCATGTGGATAGGAGAGGCAATTAAAAGACTCACAGCATAGCATAGTTTATAGCAGCCATACAACAACCAAATAGTGACTCCGCTGCAACTGTAAAAGTAGACCAAGCCTAACACTCACACAAAACATTTTGAATTCTCAACATCACTGCATAATTCCCAAATTACTTTGACGATGGAGAAAGGCATTACATCGGCAGCAGATCTTTGTCCATTCACACATTAACCAAAAGCTTTTGGTTTGATTATAAATACTTTTTTTAGAATGTGCAATTACAGTCTCATCTTTCTGCTTCAACTTCAAGGGGGTGTACCGCTCTTGGGATACACTTTAGAACATGGGTCGTATATATGTTTTTGCCGTAATTTTGTGTAGAGAATATGCAGGTGGAGTTTGTACATATAATTATGTTACATCCCGTATACCTATTACCATTTTTTTCAGGATTTAGTGTACTATATGATACACCAGACCTATAAACACATGACAGGCACACATGCTTTCCCGAGGGGTTGTTGGGATATTTCAATAACCCTAGAAAGTAAAAACTCACCAGGAAAACCTAATTCTGTCCCCACACAGTCCACCTCCACCTCCCACTCCCCCTCCTCCTCTTCCTCATGGATCTGAAACGACAGAGAAAACAACATTTTAGAAGATATTTAACCACACATTTAAAACAATGTTGAAAAAAACCTTACAGTAAAAATACTCTTGGGATGCACTCAGAACACAGCTCCACTGGCTAAGCAGTCGAAGACAACCGACTTAATATCTAGTTCTCAAGAGAAAGTATGGCTTTGACACCACATTTGGGCAGATATATATTTTATTCAATTTACCTCCCCCCCCCTTCAACGCACCCACCTCCCCCGGGTTACATGTGAGCTGGTACTAACAGAGCTAAGTGAAATGAAAAGCTAAGTTATTTATAAAGAAATACTTCCAGAATACCTAACTTATTGCAAAATATTAAAAGCAAATTTATAAAGTAACCAAAAGTAAATTTATAAAGTAAGTGTTAGGAATGTCGGAGATACTACACCAAATGAAATATGTCAAAAAAACAACAAACTATTTTTAATTTTGTGACCGCAAATTTTCAACCATATCTGACCAGAATAAAACTTCCCTACCAAAGACATGTTTGTAAAAGGGTAAGTATGCTAATCACTATACTACTGAGAAGTTCCCAATAATTATACTAGTATACAGAATGTCCCATGTATCTTGACCACCTTCAATAACTCTGTACCAGGGCTCCAAATGAAAAAGTGTTTCCTACAAAAATTGTATAACTGTAAGGGGAAAATAATACTGTTCGTTAGTTAGCCTGATAGCATTATTAGTAAGATACGAGTACTAACATCAGTTTTTTAAATGGCACAATGTATATGTTCGTCAAAAGTTCAACAAAGTTAGTCAAGACCTATTAAAAATGTATCAAAATATACAAGTCTAATAAACAGATAGTTAAAAACCGCCACAGACATTGGGACTTATAACAGGTTCATAAAGACTCGTCATATGATGCCTTGCGGCACGATTGCGCTGCATGGTACAGTACAGTATGACGTTGATACTCTGCATTTTATGTAGAGGTGATGTAAAGAGTGCAGGTACCCAGAGTTGCGTACCTTATTCAACAGAGGTTGCACTTAGAGGAAACAAAGGAACACACATAACATGAAGACTACTCAACCAGTCATCCGTGTATGATAAAATACAGTACACTGCAAAGTGAGTTGTCGTAATGGGAATGTACTCCAACAATGAGAAGGTAGAAATGCTGCTCATCTATGGAGAATTCAAGATAGCAGATGAATGTGTTCGTATTATTTTACAGTATAGTGTAGTAAGTTCAAGTCAGTAGTACTGAAACACACACACAGTTCTGTTATTACCATTATCAATAGCTTGGTTTGCTAACTTATCATTCATACTGTTGAAGGTTGGCGTAATGCTAGTCAGGCAGAGCAACTCTGTAGAGAGCGATACCATGACAAGACCCCATTGTTTAGACAATTGTTTTACCATCTCGTTGTGAAGCTTTGTGAAATGGGTAATTTGAACCCACTGCAATGCAATCATTGCAGAACTCGCATAGATGAAGCTGCTGCAGTTTCTGTTCACGCCGCTGTAGCAGTTAATCCACACGTCAGCACACACCAACTTGAAACCGAAATTGGCATTCCGAAAACGAATGCAAATCGTATTCTTAAGCATCATATGTTCCACACCTATCACGTACACTTAAACCAAGAATTGCATGGGAATGATTTCCAGAATCGTGTAGAGTTCTTTCAGTGGGCACAGCATCAAATTATCGCCAACTGAAACTTTTTTTCAATGTTCTTTTTACCAATGAATATCGTTCTCCAACTCAGGCCAAGTGAATATGAGGAACATGTATTATTGGGCAGTCGGGAACCCACAATGGCTTCGACAGGATCAATCATCAGCATCAATGGAGAGTTAATGCCTGGTGTGGGGTGGTGGGTAATAAGATTATAGGGCCTTATTTCGTGAATGGTAACTGTAACAGCAGGGAGTATGCCATCTTCATGCAAAGAATTCTTCCTGGTCTTCTGGATGAGATACCTCTTAGAAACAGACTGCAGAAGACCTAACCAAATTAAACCTACCTTCACGATAGGTGAATCATAGGGGGTGGATGAACTGACGCAAGCTTACTTATTTAACTTTTTTTACCACACTATCTCATGTCGGCACACACTCCTCCTGTAAACACATACAGTGAAATTAGGTAGTTAGGTTAGGTCTTCTTGAATTTAACATTGTTTACAAACACAAATTATATGTAATTTTCATAAATGTTATGTTTTTTACCTGGCAATTTCCCTCATCTTCATAGCCTTCCCCACTATCGCATTTGGTAGTAAGTACTTCAAAAATCGTGATGCCACTGGTCAATTTGTGTTCAGTGTGATTTGTAATTTTGATTTAACGTGGTTAAGGAACCAAAATGACATGTAATTTACATACATTATCTGCTTTTACCTTACAATTTCCCTGATCTTCATAGCCCTCACTACTATCGCATTTGGTAGTATGAACTGCGAATATTGTGAAGCATCTAGTAAATTTGTGTTCTGTGTGATATGTAATGTTGATATATACCATTTTCAGGGATTTTTTTTTGTTTTTGGAAAAGTGCCTATTCTGGATAATTACCGAACTCACAATCCAGACTTACAGTTGTGGTTTGCACCACACTAGCTGTAGTAAATAAATGAGGTAGACCATAAACTGCACTGTCATCATAGAACTTTGTAATCAGTGATACTGGGGATGGATTGAGGAGGGGGAGAGGGGTTGAAGGATGTTATATCAAAAGTATAAAAACAAAAGGGTTGGGTTGCTACAGGCAGAAGAAGAATTTTTCAAGCACCATGATCCAGAAGCATGTGTATGAGAGAGAGAAAGAGTGAAAGAGAGAAGGGAAACGTGAGAACTGAAAAGCCAGAGACATATCATAAGTTTATACACAGTTCTGAACACTTTCTTATTATTATTTTCATCATAGTTTATCTTACCTTTATATACAAATTGGTGCTTTAATCAAGAAAAAAATTAATGGACAGAATTCTATAAATAACACACATAAAAAATTTTTTTTGTCTACATTTATTAGCCACATAAAATACCAAAGAAGTTACAATCTCTAAACACTACCAAACCACATATACAAAAACTCATTTGACTGAAAAAAATGTCATTTACAGCAGTTCCATTTTCTGTTAATAGAAAAGCAGTACATTATATTACAAACCATAATCTCCTGTGTTGCACAAATGGGCCTGTCATTTTCTTAAGATATATTATGTCTGCTATATTTTTTAGTTCTAGACGTTTCATTATACTAGCATTACAGTATATATGTGTAATTATGTCAACTCCACACTAGAGCTCATATAGAATTATACAGTATTTGAACACATTACCATGCAATGTGAGAAGACTTCAATGGTATATGTGAGTTTTGTGGTATGTAACATGGGGAATAATGGTTATACACTCAAATCCTTGCACTTAATTATCTCCTGAGATGATTGATAATGGAAAATGTGTGACATTCAATTTAAGAGACTCAGTAAACTGGCTGGCAAAGAAAATATATGCTCCAGTAAGTGTTGTACTGTACATTTCTCTGCTTTTATCTAAATTCATAGGTTGGCTGGGTGAAAATGAGTCTCTCTTTCAATGTAAAAGTTTTAGATTTGTTAGGCAAGAATGAATGTGATCCCTCTCCATTAGCTAGGTAGGATCAACACTAGAATTATTGTCTGGAGATATGTGCTCTGCAAAATAATCAAACTGTGAAAAAGCAAAACAGTTAATTTATAAAAAGAAATAAACTTTACATACGTCTCACAAGATGAGTGAAACCTCCACACAAGAAACCAACATTTACTTCTTCCAGCATCCACCAAGGTCAATACAGAAGCACCACCATTCAGTTTCATCCAGTTTGTTATCATAAATCTCAATTTGAGATAAAACAAGACCTTGAATTGTAAATAGGACAGTTCTCCTAAAGACTTATTCTCAGACAAGAATATAAATTCTCTTGAGCTGTATTTTAAATGTTATCCAAACCATTTGTTATCGTGATTTACAAAGAATGTAGTCCACAGAGAAGGTACAATGAATAAAATATGGAAAGATCATAAGCAGTCATAATGCCACCTCTATTTGTCACTGCGACTTATGTGTCACTAACTGGTTGTCACATTTCCAAATTGCTGGACACCTTGTAAAATTAATATTTTTTCTTCATCTAACTCTTATAGTCTGCTGGTATGAACACATTTTTTAAAGTTGCAGTCACACAGTTATTCTTACATTAACACCTAAATTTTTTACAGGATGTGCTCTTCCATAACTGTCTTTCCAACATACACCACCTAGACTAGAGCCCAAAATTTTGTCTATTGTGTATGCCTATAAAATTCACATCTGCATTGCATATCATTATTGTCTTAATAGTGTTGGTGTTCAATACGCAGGAAATATGTACAGGAAAGGACTGAAGTCTTGCTTGTAAAAAATAATTGTGATATATATGTTATGTTGAATATGCTTTGCTTTCGTGTGTTTGTGAGGAACTGCAATAACAGATGCTCACAGTTCCAAAAGTTGGGTAGTGTACTATGGACTCTGTACACCATGATCTGAGCACTCAGAATGTACGCATCTGTTTGCTATGGTGTCTGCAAGTAATCCACGACTACTTCCCATTTTGTTCATTCGAGAATGTTGTGGATTATGTAATTACCTTTACCAAAGTTTGGTTTAATTTTTGAATTGAGGAGCTCGTGTTAAACTGTTGCTCTCCCTGTATTTGTGCTACAGTAAAGCACCCCTCAACTGGAATCATCGGGGGAAGGGCTATTCCGGTTATGAGAAAATTCTGGTTATGGGAAATGAAGGTGGGATGGTGTGAAAAATAACACATTTTTAGTCTGAACTCATGTATATGTGGCACGTAATTTTAACTTAAGAAATCCATGAGTGTAAATTATTAGTTTTATCCTTAAAGTTACAAAACCATTAAAAAAAACACTATGTACTGTTTATGAAATGGGAGTCAAAACTTCCGGCGCTGCTTTAATGACCTTCATTCTCAACCTTCTAGCGGGGTTTCTTATCTCTCCGTGTGCGTGTCTGCCTAAGTAAGCGAGATCTGGATATCATGTTACTGTTTGTGTTGACGTGCATCTGATAAAACTTCCAGAAGTATAGTCAATTCTGTTGACAGTCTTTCCCTTACTGCATGGCACATCGGCACAAAACACATTTACAAGAGAGGGGCTGACGTATTATATATAGACCAAGATCACAAAGTACCGTATTTCGGAGTGTATAGGCCCGCACATAAAAAAAAATGACAAAAAGTGGGGTGCTGCTTATTTACAAGATATTGTCAAAAAATCCCCCCTAAACCATGTTCAGAAATTTGTCAACGAACAATATGCTCTAATGTTTTAACTTAGTTTCTAAGGAAGTAAAAAAAAAAAAAAAAAGAAATGAATAGCCCATCATTTGTGTTTAAACACGTATGGGTCGCACCATACTTTAGCCTGCCTGTCCTCGACTGTTCTGCTTTGCATCACCTCCAGCCGCCATCTAGCTTGCGTGCTTATTTTCTCTTTTTTCTTTCACCTCTCGCTTGGCGTCCTTCCTTTCCACAACCACCATGCCCTTCCCCTCGTTCTAAACCACAGCTGCTCAGCACCAAGCAAACTTTCTTTTCTTTCTCTCTCCTTCCTCTTTTTTGTTTGTCATGCTGTCTTTCTCTCTCTCTTGCTATGGTCGAATGAGAGCCAGCAACAGCTGTGTGTGTGTGACGCTGCACGCACACATGCACCATACCATTGCCTGCTCGGCAACAGCCGGCCGAGTTGGTAGGCTACGCACGGCGTGCATGTTCCACAATTAAAACGCAGTGTTGAGGCATTTTGACATAAATACAAAAGTTTTATTTACGCAGAATATTGCGCTGTTGCCACTTTTCAGCAGGCGGAGGCCAGGCGGCGTGGCAACGATAACATTCAACGGTAAATTTATTAGTTTGCTGTTGCCGCACTAGCACGATGAGGCCCGGCAATATTTACAGGAATACAAAAATACAGTGCGGCCTATACTTGAAAAATTAATTAACCCTAATTTTTCATTAAAAACTTTGGGTGCTGTCTATACACACCAAAATACGGTGCATGTACACTAACACCTTAGAACACTAAATTCTGAAAATCACACCACTAAAACCAACGGCATGTGTCGCACATTGCCATTAGTCACTGTCACTTGTGTCATTATGCAGCATAGCTGTAGCTGTGCCACTTGGGCTGGCTGTCTCTTCATCGTGCTGCAGCTTGTTTACCAGCTAACGGGCAGGTAAAGTCTGGTGTGAGCAATGAAAGACCTCTTGCGAGCGCGGGAAAGTTATGGCACAACTTTGCGACGTTTGAATTTTTTTTGGAAAATTAGTTCTGGATTAGGAGCATTCCATTCGAGGTAATTCCGGTTAAGGGTTGCTCTACTGTATAAAGAATTAACTTCAACGTTCAGCTGGCCTTTTGCTGAGTGAAGAAATTAAAATGAGAGCCCAATTATATGCAATCATGGGTGACATAGCAAAATTTTAGTTTGCGGCCAACATATATTACTTTTTTGCGCTACATCCTAGAATATTTTTACGTATGTGCGTACTTGTTGAGTGAACTACAAGTTCTGTAAGTGCAGCAAACGGATAAACTGAGCTAAGTGCAAGTGCAATTTTGGTTTGGGTTTGGCACATCAATAGTTTAAGAATATTTTTCTTTGTTACCAGTGGTCCTTTGTGCAACATACATCACATCTGAACTAGCTCCAGCAACAACCACTGCTAGAGAAATTACTTAAATTCAGTGTATAGTAAAGTTGCAGTTACTTTATTTTTTGAATCAAACATTTGAAAAAACACCCCATGTAAGATGTGTTTGGTTGGTTCCTTCATATTCCATGTATCATAAGCATTTTATACTTGTGTTAACAAAAAAGCACCTTATTTTTGGTTAAAAAAAACTTTTACTTATATTTTATTTATAAACAATATTTCATTTATAACTAATATAAATAAAGACAGA
Source organism: Clitarchus hookeri (assembly GCA_002778355.1). Lineage (NCBI taxonomy): Eukaryota > Metazoa > Arthropoda > Insecta > Phasmatodea > Phasmatidae > Clitarchus > Clitarchus hookeri. Next base: position 280,729 of record NQII01002340.1, read on the forward strand.
GAGAATATAGGTGTGTTGGTAACGCCTAGTCAGAAATAGTTCTTATGAAAAATATTGTTGCACTGAGTGCACACAAATGCGGTGTGTTGACCCTCTGGTATAATTTTCTAAGCTCTATCATCATGAGACAGAGGGATGTATTACAAGTAGAACTTTAGTTGGAAGTTGGAAGTAACCATGAATGGACTATAGCAAATAAAATAACTTGACAAGAAGGTTTCATTACTTCAGTAAGAATCAGATATCCGAGAACACACCTACATACCTTACGGGCGAAGTTTTTAAAAAAATTTGGCTGACATGGAGATAAAAAATTAAAACCTCTTAGTCTAATAATAACTAAATATTAACTAACCTAAGAGAAATATTTAGGGCTGAAATCCAATATTACACTTTGTAGTGTGCTCTGCTTAGTAGTATATTATACTAGTGGCGAAACTAAACTTAGCTTGTAAGGACATGGGTGAAGGCAAAGTGAACAATGTTGTTAACTAGCTTTCTCAGCCTGCTGTCATAGACTATGTGAACCGCCATAGAACAGACAGCATGCAAGGCGTTGATCGTGGCCACGGATAACTCCACATCAAAACTCACCTGTGTTGACGCACATGTTCAAAGTGTTATATTCTTAAGTTTAGAATATTACTAAGATTTTGATCAGAAAAATACCATATTCATCATCATGAATTTATTTAGCCTTTGATGAGGCAGGTCAGGCAATAATACAAAACCGTCTAGCATGCAAAATTCAAGCTAGTAGAGCCAAATTCCACAACAGTCTGGCAACAATGCAAAACAGTTAATACAAAAGTAAAGCAGAAATGCAATCTATTCAAAACACCATGAACAAAACCCACGCAGCACAAGCAAAGTTTAAAAATGAAATTCAGCATAATAAAGCAGTGTTGCCGAGTTAAATTGCAATCGGTAAGGTTCAAATTTTAAAGTCAGTTGATTTTCTTTGCAAATGAGGTCATCATTAAGTACTAGAGAATGCAACACTGCAGATTGAAGATCTTTTGTTTAAAATTAATTAAGTACCTGAAAAGTGCCAAGCACATAACAAACAAACAGAACTGAGCTTTCTGATTTGTAAGACCATTTGGACAGGCTGCAGTTGAATAATTTGAATGCAAGTTGCTCAGTTGAACAGGAGAGACAGGCAAATGAACCAATGAATCAATGCATCCTCAAAATTGAGCAGTCTTTAAATTAACTAATTAACTTAAGCTGGAACTTGAGGCTGCTTCCACAATTCTTGCATCTGCTGCTGTAATTTCTCAGCCACCAATGGTGCAGTATTTTGCAATGCCCAGTTCATCCCGTGTGCTTCTCGAGGAGTTCCCCACTTTTCATGAAAAAGACACTGAAATTCCCATTTGGTTTTTGTGATGCCTGAAACAGCACTTCAAGGTCTGTAGGATTGCTAACAATGAAGTACTACAGTGCATCAATCTCCCCTTGAAGGACAGTACTGTGCATTGGTGGGAACTAGAATGTGAAGCCAACCATTCATTCAAGGAATCCTGCAGTGTTCACTGAAAAATATTGAAATTCTGAGATACAAGGCAGACTTTGAACTTGCCTTCTTTATGAACAGTTCTTCCTCAGTTTCAGCAATCCACTTGAGGAACATTTGATCAACATGTATAAGCACACCAAACATCTCAATTCACGCATTTTGGACCTGGAGTTCAGTTTACTAATTTTGCACCTCCTGTGTAAATGGTAGTGAATGCATTGGGTCGGTTGCACCAACTTGACACTGTCACACTTTACAAAGAAATATTATAGTTTGTAAGTCTAGATACTTTACAGCACGGGAGGACCAAGTAGGAACTGCCAGGTTGTTCACCATCATCCCTGGTGGTTGGCCTCACTATTGCGTGTCAAACTATAAAGTGAGTGAATTGAGCCCTCAATTGACCTGCGAATCCGGATAAAAAAGGGAACAGGGAATGGAAACAATATTACCAGACACAATAAAAATCACAATTGTTAAAACAGGTGTAGTGAAAGGCACGAGGGGCATAATTCTGAATCTGAACAAGAGAAAATGGAATAAAAAGTAAGTAAGACAGGGTAGACTTCCCACTCTCTCCACCTAGCCATAAAAAAACTGGAGGGCTGAAAATGAGAAATTTCCTGACAGACATCCCGGAGTGCCACACACATCTAAGTACTACTGTAAAGACACACCATCGCCTAAGCTTCGGTCTCCTCTGCGCAATAGATACAGCCCATCACCTAAGGCTAAAGTGTCTGGAGAGGTGAAATTCAACCAATTTGTGTCGCTGTTCGAACCCAATAATGACTTGTCAGGTCAGTCACAGAAGTATTATGACAGCCTACAGCAAGACCATAGTAAGTTAAACTCAACCCGGTCGGGGTTAAACGAATTCTTAATATTGACTGGAAATATATTTGAAAGCATGCAAAAAAAAGCTAATGTGAGCCAACATATTGTTTGTACCACAGCCTTATGCAAAACTGAGCGTGAATTTTTAATGGACAGTAAAAAGATGAGTAAATTGAACTGAATTGAATGTATTAGTCTACACTAAACCATTTACCAGTTTGTTCGCCTGTAGAGCAAGCTGTGTTTCAGAGGAATTTTTATGGCTGTATGGTGAACAAGTATGCACATTCCAGCTGTCCCTTTGCCACATCTTAAAAATCATTAAAGTTACATCACAAGTCAGTCATACAATTAACAGACAAGAGTTGCTCGAGAATGAATTATAAGAGAAATCGACATTGATGTTTAATAGTAAAAGAACTCATAGCATTACTTATACTTGGTGTTCAATTCCTGCACCATTAATAAATTGTGGTTGACTTATGTAACTTTGTGGTTCAACCCAACGAGGAAATACATACACCACATTTGCAACCAGCCAATAGGCATATGGAAAACATTATAGTTTGCTTACTGTGGAAGGTTGGCAAAGAGGAAACATATTCCATGGCACAACTGTGTGACACATCATCTCATTTTAATATGAAATTTTGTCATGCAACCTTACTGGCCGAAACCACTACAGAATATCAGCGGGAGCAACTAGTGAATTATTTGCTCAGACACCATGCTACATACAGTGATAAACCCAAACATTGTAACAAATATGACGTCAAAATTAAAGTGACCACCAACAAGTATGGTAAACCTTTGAAAATTCCAGCTGCGTAGACTGAATAGGCTAAAGAATATCTGGAACAAATGTTGGAGTGATTTATTATAAAATGCACATCCAGCCCTTAATGTAGTCCTATTGTTTGCATGTGCAAAAAGGATGGCTCTGTGCACCTTCACCAAGCTGCATGCTACCTGAATAACATAACTGTTGAACACCAAAGTCCCACTGTTACAGATCTTTCAATTCAAGTCTTTCTTCTGGTGCAAAGTTTCTAACCATGCTATATTTGGCACATGGTTATTGGTAACAATCTTTAAACCCTGATTCACAGCATCATACGGCCTTTCTGTTTAACCACCACCAATATTTTTTCCAGGTGTCGGCATTTAGCCAGTTTAATGAAGTGGCATATTTGACAATATGTCTTGACTCCGTAGTTTCCAGCATGTCAGACGTTTCCTCATTATTATGTTAATGGTATTTTGATTATGGGCACTACATTTGAGGATCATCTGCAAAACACTGGTGCAGTATTAAGGTGCTTGGGGGTGATACTATGACAGTTCAGTTAGGCAAGTCATTATTCTGTTGTGTGGAAGTGCCGTTCCTGGGCCATGTTCTTGCGTCTCACAGCATAAAAACAGATGTTAATAAACTTCAGCACATACAGGATTTTCCCATGCCACAAGAATTACAACTACTGAAAGCCTTCCTAGGGTGTGTCTGCTTCTACATATGATATTTCTTTACCTAATTGCAGTGCCCTAACTTTCCCTGTTTAAAAAAGATGTAGTAGAGTGGTGTTGGTCTACAGAGTGGGATGCTGTGTTTTGTGCTTTGAAGAGGTGGTATATGGAAGAGTGAGTACTTCACCGCCCATTCAATTTGTACACAGACATGTCTGATTTTGCCACTGTGGCCAGACTGGCATGGATGAACAAAGTTGGTGAAGAGTTGACTGTCGTCACAGATAGCTGCTGCTCACTCAAAAGTGCGGAGAAAATATATACCATTACTGAAAATGAAGCGCTCTCAATTGTTCAGTCGCTGACCAAATTCAGTGACTTGCTCCTTGGCAAACAAATAATTCTGTTTCCTGATCATCAAGCACTTACCTCTTTGAAAGCCAGAAAATTTTTGGTAGATGATTAATATGTTGGGCGTTATTAATACAGGAGTATGACCTGAAAATACAGCATATTAGCGGCCATAATAATACAGTCACACTTAATTGTGCGTAGTTTGAGTGTCTCAAGGAGCTAGAGCAACCATCTTGTGTTAAATTCCGCAAGCTGAAGGCACTTGCAATTCAGAAGAAAACAGACACAATATGAGAAGCCATGGCATGTCTCAGAGAGCTACAATTAATAGATCCTAACTGCCTGACGATAACAAACCATTTGAATACTACAGGTCCTGAAGATGGCTGCCAGATACTCTTCACTTTGACACCATCAGAACTGCTGTATGCTCATGTAAAGAAGCTCGATGGAAGATGAATAGAAACTACTGCCCGCGACTCTACATGAGGAAGTCGTTAACATTGTGCACTGTTGGTTAGGTCACTATGGAAATTCTAAATGTTGTGACCTACTGCGCTGCAAGTTTTACATGCCAGCGAGTTTATTATGACCATGACGCAAGGAAATACAAAGAGGGTTAGCTATTACAAACAGGCCATCAACATAGTTTTGCTTAATTTCTTATTACAACCCTTCAATTCACAAACACAAAGTTTGTGTCAAAGATAAAAATGGTTGAAAACACAATGCTGGGAACAGATATCGTGCAAATTGTTTTGCGTCTGAAGCAGCAAGAGAAAATGGCGGATGTGTTTCACGAGTTTCCATGACCTCGTGATCTAAAACTGTTGCAAATAAATAATTAGCTTAGAAACAGCCTCTTCTGTATAACAGTATTCATGTTTTGCAAATTAGTTCAATGTTACAAAAAAAGAAAACACATTTGTTTACAAAATGAGTACATATATTTTCAAGCAGTCATGTCGCCCATATGTATCCGTCTGCATGATGGTGTATATATACTGTAGTTAGCCACATATATGTCTGGTGGTGTCTAGCATACTGGATAGCACAAATGACTTCAGACAAGGGGTAAACTATGTTCAGAAGTTCTAATACTATAGCATGTATTTTTTCATAGTGGGAAGTTATTTTTCCATGTTTAAACTAGTTCACTAACATTTCTTTTTACCATATAGATAATTTATGAATATTTTTTAATGTATTAAATTATATTCACATACAAATTTTTTTATTGTTTAATATATGTTAAGAATAAAAATTAACAAAATTAAGTATTGTTCATGATTCAATGGATTTATTAAAAAATACCACATTAAGAGAGAATATTCTGTTCATTAAATTGCATTGTTTGAGTAAAATTCACATTTCCCAAATTAGATCACCTCAAAACATCACATCTACTCTATAAACTCACGATTCTTACCTGCAATTTTATGAATAGACTAGGAATGTTAGTATTTATAAGCTGTGCTTAGAGGTACACAAGAACAATACATGTATGAGTATTCAAAAAATATGAAATCATCAGTTTTAAATACACACATTTCACAACTTTGTGTTATATGACTACATTTTAAAACTTTACTTAATGTTTGTAATATTTTTATTTGCATGTATAGTCTGTTTCATGCAGGTGGTGTTTATTTCAGTGATGTCACAAATGGCTTTTCAGAAACTTTGAAGACAGAAATGTGCCTCAATTTCATCCAAAAGAGGGAGATTTTAGCACAGAAGTATTGCCAACTGTTGTCGCAAAGAGTGTGTTGACACAAAGTTTTTGTGTTCATGCAAAAGATAGTGATCATTGCAAGGGAGTGTAGCCATAATCCATAAAATGCAAACTGAAACAAGGTACAATCTAAAGTTGCAATGTGAAGCAAACTAGCATTGACAGGTCATAATACGCCTGCAGGATGCAGAAAACTGTACACCATGTTGCATTCTTGTAATGTTCATCAAAAGTTCAAGTGTTGCAAAAAGCAGCTCCAAGGAGAATTGCAAACCCTTTGTTCAAGATGTGGACACTCCTAAGATAGTTCTTACTGATAAGGGAACTCAATATACATCAACAATTTGGTAGTTCTGCCTAAAAAAGCTTGGAACTAAGACACCTAGCAACTTCGTTCGTCATCCTCAGTCTAATCCAAGCAAGTGTTTTATGAGAGAGTTGGGGCACATGCTGTAGATGCTTTGTCATTATAAGCAGCAGAGTTTGCACAACCATTTACCATAAATTAGGTACCTACGCAATAATGTCATTTATGCATCCACTTACCATACACCATCTGAGACACTTCAAGGAGTGCTGTTCAAGTTACCAATCTTTCACAAAACTGAACAAGTTGTAAAAGATGCTGGAGAGGCAGATGAAGAGAGTTTACTTCTGGAGATAAGGCAGCTTTTGAAAGTCTTTTCACAGATACAGTTCAATGTAATAAAGCTCCAAGGATTATGGAACATGGTTTGAAACCCAGCAAACTTGTGCTTGTTTGAGCCCATAACAGCAGCAGTCAAGGAGACTTAATCACCAGGAAGTTACATTCATTTTTTCATAGCTTGTACAGTGTAACAACTATCGTCAAGAAAAACTGTGTTGAGTTGATGGCTCTTGAAAGGGATACTTTGTTTGGTAACTTTAATATCATTCACTTGCGATGGTATCATAAAATTACAGGAATTACATTGCCAAGGGAAACCAAGTAATAAGCATGAACTGAATAAGCAGTGTTGAGTTGTCAACAGGTGCTGTGGTGAGTGCCAGCTGCATGGGAACAGAACTGCAGTGTGGTAATTTTGATGCAGACTGAAGTGTAATACTGGTCTGCCTAAATAGTGAAGTGGAATGGTTTGGGCAGATCTAAACAATGAGGTCTTGTGAGCCAATAAAGGTGAAAAGAGGTGAATATGGAGCAGCACCAGAATGTAAGGATGGGGAAATGGAAGAGCCCCAAAAAACCCACTGATCAGGGCATCATCAGTCATGATTCCCACGTGCAAATATCCAGGAGTGACCATGTCGGGCATCGAATCCGGCTTGCTTTGGTGGGAGGTGAGCACTATACCCACTACACCAACACCATCCCCTATCCCACCAACACCAGCCCCTATCCCCTGTCGAAAAGCAATATTTCCTTGACTGGTGATGGCAACATTAGCATCTACTGCTGCCTTAGTGATTACTGCACTGTGATGATACATACGTAGTTAACTAAAGATGTTGTTGCGCTAACTCAATCACATTATTACCAGTCTGCCATTGCTTGTCCACGTCTCAAGATAGCCCACCTGCGCATCACTGACCTGGAATATGAGAGAAAATAAAAAAAAGAGAAAATCAGTCAGGGTTTTTATTTGTGCTCGCTGTCCTCTGTCTTAGCTGTTGTTAAGCATATAACCCAAATAAAAGAGCTTTAAAAGGCACAGTGAAAATGCAATGTAAACCAGTAAGGTTGTACAAAGACTACCTGCTTAAGCACTGAGTAATGACTCCGTTTTGCCTGCAAACAGAGAAATAAATGAGCTGGCATTCCTCTCAGTACAAGAAATAATGCTAATAATCCAAATTAGTGACAGTTTGAGGTTGATAATTCAGAATAAGACAGGCATGAGCTATTGTGTTTTGCTGTGAGTATAACATGATATATAAATTACGTGAAAGGTTTTCCTGACAACATTAAAAATATTTCCAGCCTTTTTCAATGTCCAATAAATAAATCCTACCAAAAAAAATGCCCTACTTCATGAAATGTCACTGAAATGAAATTCACGGAACTTACCGTTTCTGATCATCATCTAACACTACAAATATATGTATATCTGTTTCCTTGCAAGTCTATTTCTAACATAATATAAATTATTTTCAGTACCTGCCAGATTTAAGACAAGTTCCTTGAGATTCTACTGAGAATATTTTGCCACACAGAAAATGTATTACATTATATTGAAGTTCCAGGACCTGTCACCTGTTTTCCTGACTTTTCCAGGTTTACTCTGACCATTTAAAATTTTCTGACTTTTCCAGGTTTTCCATTCTAATAGCAACCCTGTAAGTACCATATGAAAAGAATGACCCGTGTGTAATTCAGAACATTTGTGAACATAGTGATGCCCTGCTGTAGTGTAACCACAGTACTTCTGCTGCAAAATGCTTGAACCTAGTTTATGGCCAAGTATATTCACAACATGAATTTGCTGCATGCCTATATGTGGGCGCTGAGAATCAACAGCAAAACCGGCAGTGATCACTACCCAACACCAAAAATGTTTCAGGCTCAAAAATAGTTACTTCCGAAGTATTTTGTCTCGTTAAACACGAAAATCACCATAAAAAGTTGAGATTAGCTCTTGTTTCCAAGATAAGAACCAACTTGGAAATCTCACCATGGCAGGTTTGTGGGAAATCGAATGTTCAAAAGTTGGTACTCTTGTGTAGAATCTTTTTGACGTTCTTTTGAACGGGTGAGAGCATCAGTAGAACGAAAAAAAGGACAACAGTGCATGATTCGAGTGACATTCTCTGTTATTCGCCTAACTGAAGGTAAGCAATTTAACTATATTAACTGTATCAGTCCAATTGACGGTATCCATCACACTATTTGACCTTTGAATCAAGTTTCAAATGTTTCAGACTACTTTGGAGTTTTAAACCAGTGAAAATTACTGTTTTGAGGCTATATTTCAATTATGATTTCTGACATTTTGATCATATGCGCTTGCAATTTCAACCGGGTGTAGTGGATGTATATTAACAATCTTGGTATCAGTTTTTTTTTCTTCAGAAAAATGTGGGCTTTCAAATACAAAAATTAAAAAAATAAATTAAAAATTTTACGATTTAAAATCGAATTAGAATTTAAAAAGTTTTTTTTTTAATACTTGTTATTTCAGAATTAATCACTCAAACAGATCACTAAAATTTTCAATTTTCTGCATTCAGATCAGAATGCCACGGAAGTGTGTTAATGCCATCAACAACTTTTGTTACGTCTGTGGTGAAATTACTTTTGAAGTCCAGAAGCGAACAATCAGCCCAGTTGTAAAGACAGCTTACTTCCATTACTTCGGTGTGAATGTAGGTGACCAGGATAAATCGTGGGCCCCACATGCTTGTTGTAACTCTTGCTCAGTGAGACTGCGAGAGTGGCTGAGTGGGAAGAAACGAGCAATGAAGTTTGCTGTAACCATGGTTTGGCGTGAGCCAACAAACCATGTCAACAATTGTTATTTCTGCATGAAGCCCCACATGAATCGAGGTTGGACAACAAAGAAGAAAGAATTGGTACAGTATTCCTGCATTCCATCAGCCATTCGGCCCATTCCTCACTCGGCTAATTTGCCAATTCCTGAACCACCTCAAAATTATGAGATTGAAGAGGATGATGCTGAAGAAGAAGTCGTTAGACCTGGGACATCCCATGACCCAGATTTCGAGGCAGAAGATTTGAATGAGCCTCATAGACTAAATCAGACAGAATTGAGTGATCTCGTAAGAGATCTTGACTTGCCAAAGGAGAAAGCAGAGCTTCTGGCATCAAGACTGAAGCAATGGCATCTACTCCAACCAGAAGTCAAGATCACAGAGTACAGGACTCGTCACAAGAATCTTCTTCATTTCTTTGTGAAGAAAGAACATGTGGTTGCTTGTATTGATGTCAACGGCTTGATGAATCCCTGAATATAACTCATGATCCAAGTAAGTGGAGATTGTTTATAGACTCTTCCAAGCTTAGTTTGAAAGCAGTGTTACTACACAACTGCAACCTTTTTCCTTCCATTCCCATTGGACATTCCGTTCACATGAAGGAAACTTACGGGAATGTGAAATCACTTCTAGAGTCAACCAAATACGAGGATCTTAAAGATCTGTGGTGAATTGAAAGTTATTGCTTTACTCCTGGGAATGCAGTTAGGCTATACCAAGTACTGCTGTTTTCTGTGTTTGTGGGACAGTCGAGATAGAAAATCTCACTACATAAAAGACAAATAGCCTTCAAGAAATCTAAATCCCAGGGAGAGAAATGTCCAAAATGAGCCTCTAGTAGATTCAAATAACATTCTGCTTCCACCGCTGCACATTAAGCTGGGAATAATGAAGAACTTCGTGAAAGCCATGAACAAGGATGGAGAGACTTTCCAATACCTTAGAGCAAAATTCCCAAGATTGAGTGAAGGAAAGGTTAAGGAGGGAATCTTTGTGGGCCCTCAAATACACACAATAATGAAGGACCCTGCTTTTGATAAAATTTTGGAGGGGAAAGAGAAAGCAGCCTGGGAAGCCTTTAAAGGTGTGGTACGAGGATTTCTAGGCAACAGAAAAGACGAGAACTACCAACAGTTGGTGAAAGAACTCCTACAAAATTTCCGTGACCTTGAATGCAATATGTCTCTGAACTTCATTTCCTCCACTCCCATCTTGATTTTTTCCCTAAAAACTGTGGACCTGTAAGCGATGAGCACAGTGAAAGGTTTCACCAAGATATCTCTACAATGGTACAAAGATATCAGGGTCGTTGGGATGAGTCAATGCTCGCCGATTACTGCTGGACTATTGCAAGAGATGCTCCAGCTTTGACGTACAAGAGGCAATCCAAAAGGAAACGTTTACAGGAATAGGCTAAAAACAACCACTGCTTTCTGAAAAATGAACATTGTTTAATAAAACATGACCTATTGTACTATATTTATTACACAGGAATTTTTTCTTCTTCAATTTACCTTTAAATTGATGTGTGGGCTGTTGTGTATCTTGAAAACAGGAGCTAATGAAGAAATTTCATTTACATATTCATTTTTTTTGACCCAACATTAGTAAGAATTTAAGTAATATGGGAGAAGGACAGCCATGCCAGCAGCAATGGCCTAACCCCCTCGTAGTTGCTCTTCAAATGATGCATCTAAAGGTGACTACTGACTTGCAACATAATTTCACGATTGCTTATTTTGAATGCTTGACTCAAGAATGTTTCACTTTACAGTCAGTAGATTCAGAGATGTCGAACCTAAAAATTGTGTGTGCGGAGGTTACTGTGATAGGGTATAGGTACATTATGTCAAAGAAAAAAACTGTAATGGCAGACTAATATATTTACAGGAAATAGTGTTAATGGTGTCATTTTTTTTTTATTTAATGTAATGCTGTATATACTGAGAAGCACATAAGATTTTTTTTTTGTGATATTGCTCAGTAAGATAAAATGTCTTCTTGCGGCCACTCCTTTTTATATGATTACATCAAGCAAATATCACAATATAATATTTCCAGCATGTATGTACGTTTATAAATAATAAACACAGGACACAACATGTCTAGGAGGCACTTTGACGACTACTACGTGGATGTGATAAGCATGTTCAGAACAAATGTGTCGCCACCTGCACCAACTTATGATGTAAAAATCAAAGGGGTTCATGAAATAACCGACAGTATAGTAGTACACAATTGCTAAACTTCAGTGGCTCGGTTTGCCGCTTGCTTCTCGGCACTGATTACCAAATGCTTGTTGCACTGAATTACATTACTACATTATGTTACAAGTCAGTCACTACCAAAATAACTGATTTGTAAAGGCTGTTCAGATAAAGGGAACAGTTTTGAAAGGCCTGGTTACGATCTACTGTCTTCCTCATTATTTATTCTCCCCATATATATTTAAAATGTTACATTTTCATGTGCTTAATTAACTTCATTCATGTACCAATAAAGTGAAACAGGAAATTATTTAGGGATGTAAAAATTTAACTAATATGCCAATTCATACTCTAATGTGTATAAAACAAGAAATATTGAATTCAGTGGCCATACATGTTATCACTGTATTCGCATTATAACGCCAAAATTTAAAACTATTTTTCTTAATTCTCTGTCAACTTAACTTGAAGCCTGCACACCAATATGCAGTTCCAGGCAGTAATTTATTTTTCAAAGGCTGATTTAAAAATAGCTTACATTACCATGAATAGCCTATAGCCTGCGGAACTCTACTTAAACGTAACCAGTTTAAAATACACTTTCTGCAAAATTTCTTTACTTAATGTAACACAAAATATTCTACAGTGTTAATAAGTGCCTGAAATGAATATTGTGATCACGAAATTATGCATTTTAGCAGCTTCATGATGATAAAAGAATAAAGAGGAAACAAATTTGTCAGGATCTTTTCAACAACACTGACTTCACAAATTCAGAATAGCTGAAACTGCAGACCCTGTGGCCACGACTGTATATATAGTGTCGTCTGCCATAGCCAGAAAATTTCTCCAAATGCTGCATTGCGCAAAGGGATGGTTACCAGAATATTCTTGCTCATACTCCCAAGTCATCGGCTCCTCCGGCAGAGGGGGAGGAGGGGCTGTGACGCCAGCATAATCTGACCCGGCAGGGTGCATATTTCACTTTCTGTTTTCTGTTCTGATTTTATATTGGCAACTAAACATTTCTAACATACTTGCAATGCTACAATTCTTATGCAGGCTGAGTTTTGTATCGCAGTGCTTAGGTTGTCAATTGTTTGTTTGGCACACTGCCCAATATCACCAGTGGAGCAAACGTACCTTCATCCTTCTTGGTCCTTCCCCCAACACCACAGCTCCAGCAAAACAGTATCAGACCCAGCTCAAGATAATCCTTCAGCAGTTAAACACAAAGGTATTAGTCAAACCTTTGGCATGCAGTATTTGTTGCTTTACGCTGCCGCTGCCCCAGATCAAACAAAAAGTCAGGTCAGTGGAGGTGTTGTGAGAAACACATTAACTGGAACCACAAAAGCCCATTTTTAAGATAGTAGAAGACCATGCTTTATAGAATCCTTGTACAATGGTTGAGGAAATTGTCAAAACAAATAGGCCTGCACCATTCAAGAAGCCACGGTTGACGAGGCATTACTGATACTATATTCATATTCTCACTACATTCCAGTTCAAAGAAATATTTTGAAAATAGCACGTGATTTTTAAGATGTTGGCTTCTTGCTTCTACACTAGTAGGAGGGACTTACAGAGAATATTAAATTTGAAGTTAGAAATGAGAGTGATAAAACAACCGGGTGTGGTTTTTGTTTTCGTCCATAAAAAAACTCAGAGCATCACCAGTATGATGTCATGTTAATACTTATTTTAACAGGATTTTCTTACATTTAATTATTACATTCGCTACAAGTTTCTGAAAACCAGTTCAGGTGTTGAAATTGCATACAACAATTTCCAGCTAGGTAGTACTTGGTTATTGCAAAATTGCTTTCCACTTATAAAATTTGAATGGCTGCACTGAACAGGATGAAGTTGCACTAGAATGCTAATAATTCAATTCCTTGCCAAATAAAGAAAATTTAGTCGTGTTACATTTTAAGACTTATTTAAAAAATTGATTTTCTCCTATATCTTGTAACTTTTCTCTCCTGCTTTCAAGGTTTATCAAGACATTTAGATACAGTTCAATTTTGGCTCATTTAATAAAGAAGGTTGGACAGAAATGTATGAAACTATAACAGAATGTCAACATAATCCAGGCAGGGTGTGTGCAAAGCAAATTGTAAAGAAGTTAGATGACTTCTATTTGTTGAAAACAAGAAACATACAGGTGTTGTGTTAGTTTGACATTTTTCCTGTTATTTTTAGCATACTGTAACATTTGCTTGCGGCAAGATTACTTAAAGGCTTTATTCACATTAACACTTCAACAGTATTTAATAATAATATAAGACTTTGAAAATGGTTAACATTATTAACTTTGTCACAAAATTATTAATTTTTCTGTAACATAAACGTTTAAAGAAATGCCCCAATAGTAATTTTTTGTTGCAAGAACATAATATGCACCTTCAGCATAGTACATCATTGATGCCCATGCAATGATGCCCATGCATTGTATCCTTCAACTAACTGACTGTTAAAGAATTACTAAAACTTTAATTTCTTCATTGCAAGTAGCATTGTACGAAAGTGACAGCATAGGTAGATAAAACGATAATGCAAGATGGCTGTGATCTATGGCATAAAAAGAAAAGTGTAAAACTAACAGCTAGTGGTTCTGATGATGTTTGCCACTGGAAAGATTCTACGTCAATAGTCGTTAGGAGATTTTGTAAATAAGTTGCTTACCGGGCCCTTTTATGCATAGCATTTTGTGTCGCTCGACAGCCGACTGCAAAAGTCGTCCCTTCTATAACTACATGAGAGCTAATGGGTCTCTTTATGCCCTGCTGCACAGTTTACTGAGAGTGATGTGCCATCACGTTTGGAAAAACATGCAGTCATATCCTAGATAACGCCGCAACGAAATCTGCCGGCAAAATTCAGGTCGTTTTCTAAGTACGTGGCAACTAGTGGACCTCTTTATGTAGACGCGCGACACGGTCTGCCGTTGGCAATTGGGACATCACTAGTGCCAATTGCTCCATAATATTCCTTCAATTCAGTTGCGTGAAGGTGTTATGTGGGTACAGTTTGCATTGTTTAACAGACACTACTTGCTCCAAATAAAATTAATGGATTTTGAAACAGAGCACTTTTCCAAATAAAATTAATGGATTTTGAAACGGCGAACTTCATAGATGAGGTTAAGAAAATAAAAGGCATTTGGTATACTTCTTTGGAGGAGTACAAGGACAGAAATTTAAAAAAGTAATCAGGGGATTGAAGTGTGAGCTACATTTACCCCAACTTTGAAGAATGTGACGCCAAAGAAAAAATGAATACTGGTATGTTATGATATTAATATTCATTTATTATTTTTAACTATATTAACCACTAGGTATTAAAAGATTTCATGTTTTCACCTGTATTTATAAACAATTTTATATATGTAAAAAGCCAGGTCATTATAATATTTTGTAACAATGGACAACAAGGTTCACTGCATATGTTGCCAAACATTATGCTAAAGGTTTTATTCACATAAACCTTATTATGTGTAATATATTAAACCAAAAGGGTAAAGAATAACTTTATGATCCTAATACTCAAAATCAACGTTGCAACGGTTAATAAATATCCTGTTGACAAATTTCAACCTAGCAGTCCAGACAAATAAATAAATGTAAAGTGAATTTTGCCAAATAATTCATTAATTTCCGAAGTGTCTTGGAAGGGGACTCTGTCCCTCTCACGGATGTAGTTGTGCAATGCATATTAAGCTTTGATCACAACAATACAGTTGGGATATTTTAAGTTTATTGGCCCGTGGAATATCCTCCAGCTGTTGCTGAGGATGCCAAAAGCAGATTCAACTCCTCTTCGAGATGCAGACAGTCAATAATTAAATATCCTATTTAATATTGTCAAGTGATTTCGTGGGTATGGCCTCACAATGTTCACACATATCCCAAAAGCTTAATCGGCAACAAAAACATAAGGTAATGGCCTAAAATCTTCTGTTGTCTTTTCTGGTTTTGGAATGTTTAATGAACCTTCTTCCAAAGCCTTGTAAACTGTTGAATTTCTGAATTTGTGGAGTCCGAATCCTTTCCAAATGACCCAATGTCAGTGTATAAAAACCTGTAACTGCTATCTGCTACAGCAACAAAACAACAAAGAAATTGTTTTTATAGTTGTAACTGAGTGATCTGACTTGACAATTATAACAAATTTTTCATCAATGGCTCCCATGAAATGAGTAAAGTAGGTTTTTTTTCTTGAAACCTTAAATAGTTTGATGCCAAAACTCCTAAAAAACTCCAGGAAGACAGTATTGTTCAGTGCAATCCACATGACACAACATACAAGTGTTTGGAATGATCAAAATTGCTGCAGTTACTCTAATCCTCCAATCTAATGTAAGTCTGTGTAGGAACAGCCCGAACCCAAATACCTATAACATAAAGAAGCATGTCAGTTTAGATTGATATACTGCATATAACCTATACATGATTGTATATTTTTTAATTTTCAATTTAATTTTTAGTATATTTTTTATTTACTTATCTTTTTCCTATTTTACAGTTTTATACTTTTCCATGCAATATTTTCAGAATATTTTTATTTTCTTTTTCAGTTACATAAATGCAGTTAAAATGAAAAAATATCATAAATTCCTTTGTTTACTACCTCCGAAACATGAATATCAAATCTGGACAAGCTTGAAAAGATGTAAAATTGTATGTTTATGCACGAAATATTGAATATTTTAAGAATGTTACAATTCCACAAAGAACAGTCTTCACTATGATCAGAAGTCATTGATAACCACAATGGGATAAAGATGAAAATGCTTCATCAGTTGCAAATCAAACAACAACGAAGTGGCTGAGGTAGAGCAGCACATCAGGTATTCTCACAGTATATTTCCCAGATGGAAGAAGTGAAAACTGGAAAAGAAGATTGAGAATTACACTGAGAGTTATGAAAGAGAGAATATTATCAGGCCAGAAGAGCACAGCTTTGACATGGATTTTTTTCAATCCTTACTTCCATACTTCCACTTTTAAAACCTCTTCCACTGCACCAGAAAAGAAGTTTAGACTGGATATCCTGAAATTGGCTCAGAACTACACTGAACAATTCCCTGCGGCAATGATGATAGCCTCAGGCTAAACTCCTTTTAACCTCCAATGCCACTACCAATACAATTTCACAACCCAGTTCCACCTCTTTAGCAATTTCCACAGCAACCTTTCAATGCCTATGAAAAACATTTTCTAGGATATTCACAAAACACTCGATCCATAAAACCTATAGCCACTCAGCTACTCAATCAACCGAATTCTGGGGAGTGTGTAAATGATCAACCTAAGCCCTGAAGCCCACAAGGAAAGTTTTTTCTATTAAGAGTCCCAGCAGCCACAAGAGGGAGTGTATAGTAATGTTCTGAGTCCCGATGGACATTCTCAATCAACTGTTCACAGTCATACGTCCTCCATTAATTCCTAACCTTTTTTAAATTTAGAATATTTTGAGTAAAAGAAATGTTAGCTTCACAGCTTTAATTTAACCACATTCATCCAATCACCTAGCAGCAAATTATCAGAGGTAAAAATAGGTTAATTTGGGAAGAGTCAAGATATTAATCAAGAACAATCATTATTTTACTCAGAACATTTTTCGTTTAAAAGACTATCATAATTTTTTTGACAGGAACAATGGTTTTTAATAGATTTTAATTTCAGTTTCAATTTTCATGTTTCATGTGATCAGAACAATACTGATCGCATTTCATAAACATTAGTGTATTTTTCATAAAGAAAATCATTACATGTTGTTCATATAAATGAACTTAAAAATTTCATTGTTAATAAAATATTCATTAATTTGTGTTATGAGAGTTATTGCCTGAATTTCCTGTGGAGAAAATGACAAGCCAAGCACCAAATCTTGCCTTGCTTGTATTATCTCTTGGCATTTTACCATCAGTTCATCAAACAATGCTAGAGACATTCAAAAGTAATTAAAGAACTTGACACTGTCTTCTCTTAATTTACTGCACAGGTTACAAAATGCCCCATCTATAAACCTAGCTGAGTTGATGGGATAAGCAGCACATCTTCTGTTCCATGTTTTCACTGAAATGTGCTGAAACGCAACTCATGGATCAATCTTTCGCTCTTGCAGCTGAAGAGTGTGTTACATTGCCCCACGTATGGGCCGTCATGTATGTAACGTTCTACCATCAGTATTGATGAATGGAAAGTACAGCCCGGTTAGCTCAATGGGTAGAAGCATGAAACTTTAAAGGCGTCAAAACTATATGAATATAAAGTCCAGTTTCTGTTTGTTACTTTGTACTTTTATTTATCATTTAATAAAACAGTTCTCATACAATCTTGTAGTATGCAGAGAACGAACAGGTTTCCCAGGCAAACAAACAGAGAGCAGCGCCACAGTTTTTAAATTATTCATTAACGTCTTGAAAACTTGCCTCACAAGAAGAAATACAGGTGGCGACCTCCCACTCTGGCAGAGAAATAAACAAGCAGGTTAAAGTTTGCTGATGTGGGGGTTATTTGCCATGCCAGGCGTGGCCTCGGCGAGTGCTGGTTGTCTACTGCCAGTCCTTCACCGTTTTCTGTCTCTGTTATGGCATGGGCTGGGCAATCACTTCCCACGCCAGCCAAACTGCGTAGCCATCCGAACTGCATCGTTGGTAAAAGATAATAAAATCTTGTAGGATAAAAACTGCCGACCTGCAATTCGGAAAGCTTCTATCTTCTAATGCTGACGCGTAACAAAAACTAAGATCTCCTTAAACGGCAAACGTATGTCTGATAAACATTATACCACAATAAACGAACTCCCACGGCTTTAATTTCAAATCTCGATAAAATATTACGAAGCTTTGCAAAACGAAAGAAATTTAACCAAGTATCCCGATAACTAATATATTGCGTCGTTACAAGTGAATGGCAGCACTGATCACACCCACTCCGCAGCAACATGCAGTCAGGTAACGCACGACAAGAAACACCATGCATAAAAACTATTATGGAAAATGTGCGACAAACTGCTTTCGGCTGTCGAGCGACACAAAACGCATGCATAAAAGGTGCCTACGAACATCATCTTATTTGAAGTGTGAAGTTAGCAAAAAGGACCGTCCACATTTTTTATTCTTAGATTTCCTTGAACTATCCGACCAAACATTTAAGACCATAAAAGAAAATCTCCTGGATTGTTTAAGCAAACACGCTTTTGACTATAACTACCTAAAAGAAAACTTTGCTGCATTCTCAAGTGACAATGCAAGTGTTATGCTACAAAAAAAAAAAAAAAGAAGTTGCAGAAAGATTGCTTGAAAAATATCCAAGCGTTACTATTTGGCACTGTATTAACCAGAGATTGGTGTTAGCTCTGAGTGATGCAATTAATGAAGTGGGAGCTGTAGGCCACTTCCAAAATTTTATGAAGTAAGTTTACTCAATTTATAGCATATAACCCAAAAATCAGAGGGAGTTATCCGTATGTGCTAGTGACCTAGATTAAGAAATAAATAAAATCAGGAAAATTTTAGGGACACGTTGAGTAGCAAGTTTATTTAGAGCTGTCAGCTACTTGGTACAAACACGGTGCCATAAACAGGCACTTTGACTTAGTCAAGGTCGATAAGAGCAGAAATTCGACAGAGTGAGCCATGTACAGTGGACTATCAAACAATGTTCATTCCTTCAGTTTTTGCTGGATTTGGCTATAATGTACGACATTTTATCTGAGTTTGGATGCTGTCAGAATCCTTGCAAAATCAAGAAACTACAGTTATCTATGGTGATAAAATGATAAGAAGAAGTGTCTGGTATTTCAAGAGGCTATGGAGGAAATGCCCAGTACCAAAACTTCGGAAGCGAATATTGCTATCAAAGAAAGAACATTTAGCGGAGTTCCACTCACAGAAGATCATAAAATTTCAACCATCAATAATCAGCAGTTAATAACAAGTGTTATCAATAACTTAAAAAGAAGAATGTTCACCACAATTTCTAGCCACTAACCCTGTGGGTCAAGTACACCATTACATGAAGAAGATTATAAATAACTTTTCGATGAACTAAAAGCGCTGGAACCCTATCAGTGGCCTATTGATAATTCTGCAGACTTTGGTGAACCGGAGATCAAAAGGTTATGCAGAAGGTTAAAATTAAATATACTCGAAATCAAAAACAGCTACAGGGATATTGTCGAAAGCCATACAAGAATACCAAAAAATTTAACACCTTTGCTTAACTGCATGAAACTGATCCCCTGCAGTTCAGCCGATTGTGAAAGAGGATTCAGTCTAATGAACCTCATTATTACACCCACCCATACAAGACTGACAGTGCCACATGTGTTAAGTTTAATGTTTGTTAAACTGCATCTCCTAAATTTTAAAGACTGGGACTCAGGGCCGTATGTACAAACATGGCACCGAAAACCAAACTGCAGACGATACCCGAATGTGACAAGCAAAACCAACCACTTTGGAAGATACCAATCAATTTGCTAAGTTTTTATAACTATAAGGACATGTGGGCATATCAAAATTGGACTATTTCAATGAATAACACATTTTGTACTCTGATATTTCAACAATTAAATGTTTCAACTATTAAAAGTTAAGTTGTTCAAATGTTAAAATGTTTTTGTATATACTAAAATTGCTTGGTTTGATTCCTAACACTCACTTCACTTTTATTGATATGTTATTAACAAATTATGAGCTGATAAAAAAGATAACCTAAATGATAAAAATCAGACAGCACGGAAATGGTCCTTGCTTTTGGATATCCGTAGGCAAACTAAAACAAAATAAGTCACAAAAAATCTAATTCACTAAAAAAAAGTTAATATTTGACATGAAAAGGATAAATTTTTTCTTCTTATCAGTGTAAACATCAAAATGGATGTGCATTTTTCATAACATTATCATGTGGCTGTGGTCCATACTCTTGCAGTCTCCTATAATACAAACTCAAAAACGTTACAGTACTGGAAAATTTACAAATGCACCCCTGTTCTAATGTACAAGTTATGATAAATAACAAAACACCAATTCCGCTGCTAATCTTCTGTGAGATGGAAATTAGAAACAACACATTTATTTGGTGATAACCTTAAAGTTTTACGTGAAAAAATGTGGTCTTGCATAAATGGTGAATGAGAAATTTACACAATACACAGACGTATGTTTTCATGTACTTTATGATATGGAGTCTGCAGTTAATGGATATCCACAGACCTAATATGTATTCCACCAGTTGTACCAGACTAAGTGTTACAGATCATCGTTCTGCAAAGTAGTTTTTAATTCACAAAGGATAATACTATCTCTGAATAATATAATCTGGCTCTGTGTACTACTAGTATTATGAGAATTGCATTATGTGGAGTGTTTAGATCTATTTCATAAAAAGCCACGAAGCATCAAATAAATATTCCGTGTATTGGTCACCCATATTGAATGTAAGAACTAAATAGCATATCATACTGTTCGTTTGTAAGAACAATACCTTTCATCATATGGCCTCTTTTCCTCATTACCAGCTTATAACTCCTTCCAAATCATGCACGGAAAACAAAGGTACTGGTATTGAAATTATGAAGAAAAATTTAAGGTTCTATAAAAATAAAAGTACAAAAATTAAATAATTTACTAAAAAAAATCACAATAATACTTTTTCCTCACAACTAACATCACCAAAATGGACTTACTTGATTTATTGGAATGGAAATTTATAAGTATGTCAGTGCAGTGCTGAGTTATATATGTTATCAGTGGTTGTTGGTGAGGCAGTAAGTGGAAGTATGCATGCAGTAGTATTCCCAGGGCGCCAGGCCGTGATTTCATGCATGGCCACGTGGTGAGAAGACTCTTTCTAAAGTCGCGACATAGCCACGTGGCTGATCACTAACATAGACGCATACCTCTTCTGCTCCATTGTTGGCCATGGAGCACACCAAACATAAGTACAAGGGATGATGGCTAGCCACACTTAGAAAAAGAGTATGAACACGTGCACATTAGATCCAGAGCCATCCAGCATTTATTTCAAAGTAAATCAACATTAGAATACATGGGGTGCTACACAAACTCAAAAGGAATGAATGATGCATTAAATTATTTTAACACTGCAGCACAAAACACTTGCACGAGGCCTCAAGAAAAGCCTGTGGGCGAAAATAATTAATCAAGTGCCCTTTGAATCAATGGAAGGGCCATGCTGGCTGCAGGGGTAAAGTAAAAAAGGTTTTTAGAAGTTAATTAAACAAACAGAGCTACAGATCAGTGAATACAAAGTTGAGGACCACGTAGGCTACATGGCACGAGTCTGTAAGGCTTGAGCTCCAATGAGAGATTGCTGAACGGCCGTCAGAAGTGGGGACACTAGTCTGGACCAGAAGTGCAGGTCCCGTCGAACCACGTGCATGGATACCAAGTTGTGCACAGGAGTGCACTGCAAGATTAATACACCAGAAGCTTACTTACTAATTTACAAAATGTGCACTGCAGTGCATAGAAAAACAAACACACCAAGACCTTACATACCAACACGAACCCTTTGCTGGTGGTCTCAGCTTTCACTACTCACAAGAAGGTGCAAAGGTGTGCACGACAACAGACACGTCAAACCTTATATACTAATTCACAGACAAGTGCAGAGGAGTGCACAACAAAATAATTACATAAAATACCTTATGTCTAGCATGAACCCTTTTGCTGGTAGCTTCGGCCGTAGCCCACTTTCGGTGCACTTTAACACACGCATCAAGCGGCCCTGCTCCTCGTGCGAGCCATAACATTCTTACGCCAACCGAGGGACAAGGTCGGATGACACATACTGGATAACTACAAAGAAATATCATGAAATAAAATATTTCATCTAACATCAGTGTCTGTAGCTGTAGCAGAAACAAAAACCTATAAAGAGTTTAAAAAGGCGATGTTATTGTGATTCATGTACTGCTGTTTCAAGAAATGTCACATTTTTGTCTGATTTCTGGTGGCAATGTAAATGCGATGTGAGGGTGTCGCGCTTCACATGTATAGCTGGAATGCGATGAGCAGAGGAAAACTTGTATGGTGAAATCTGATAACACCGAAATAACACTGACATGCATGTTAATACACAGCACAACACCAAAATTTAAGTTAAAAAAAACTTAATTAGGAAAAATACTCTACTTTATCAGTAAAACTTCAATTACTTATTATTCTAACAAATTATATTCAGAATGTTTTTATAAGATACTGACCAAATGGAAAATGCATTGTCTAGAAACTTCGACATTTGTAACAGAAAAGTCATTATATGTATATTATTTGATTTTAAATTAAATGCTTACTCATGATTACATAGCTCTTTAGATGTTAAATACTATGAATTTTATCTAAATATGTGTTTAAATATGCATTTCTGTTAATTTTATAGAACATTTACAATATAAAAATCAGTTACCCAAAAATCTTAAATTTTAAAGCGAAATTGAATTAAAAATAGAACCGCAAAATTTTTCCCCTAGTGACGACAGTTCGCCTTACTTCTCAGCTAGACTACAGGACTAGGTTAAAGATGCGAGCTCAAATAAGCCAGCTTCCTGCTACTTTCCCCCTTACTCTGCAAGCTTTCAACAACGCCATCCTCATTCATGCTACATACTGCAGTAGGGGTTTTCCACACAAGTGTTTGATTAAAAATTATCACGCGTCTCATGTTTCAAGAGCTAGTGTCTGTGTCTAGTACTTTAAGTAACTCATCTCAAGCAAGACTCATACATAACTTTCCATATAATTTAACATATAGTCTGAAATCTAAAACTTTTGAATGTTTTAATCCTTTGTATTATAACTTTGAAAACAGTATATAAGAATTTTGGTGCTGCTGAAGTGTACTCTTCAAAATCTGCAAAATGGTTTTTGTTTGACACCGATATCACAAAAAATACGGAAGCAGCACAATATTTTATTTTACATGTAAATGCCAATCCCATGATTGAGGCCATCGGGGATAAAGCCTTAATTACATTTATTTCTTTGAGGTTATTGAAAATTATATTGATTGAATTTATTAATTGTAAATAGCACGTGATAGCAATTTATTGAGATATATTGAGTCAAGAGTATTCTCCATGTAGTGTTTGTAAATAAATTACGAAAATATTATTAACTCTTTTATTTAATTAATACCTCCATCTCCATTAAAGAACCTTGCTAAGCCCACTGAATTTGAGAAATGGTAACAATATAAACCATTTAAATACTCTAAGCAAGGTTAAAAATTGTTTGGTTTTGTGATTTTTTCAACAATTTGGGAAAAAAATTTCTGACTTATATTTTTTTTATATTTAGCTTACATCCTAAAAACAATTCATAGCAAGGAAGGTTAAAAATTGAAGGAAACTGTAAGGTGAAAACTACAAACAACATAAAAATTATAAAGATGAAAATACAATTTTAAAAAACTACATCA
The DNA here is from genome assembly GCA_002778355.1 of Clitarchus hookeri. NCBI lineage: Eukaryota > Metazoa > Arthropoda > Insecta > Phasmatodea > Phasmatidae > Clitarchus > Clitarchus hookeri. Next base: position 304,777 of record NQII01002340.1, read on the forward strand.
ACATACGTACATACAAAATAATTACCTACAATTTATTTAGGACTACATTTATTTTTAAAATAGTTCCCATCAATCCTGACTTGAGCCAATAAAGCTCCAGGATATAAGAAACTTGTCATCATACATTGTCTTGTAGCCTACATGACTAAAATAATAAATCAAATTTTTATTTTACACACACACACACACACACACACACTTAAGTATAAAACTAAACTTTTCAAGAATTGAAATATTTAGTCACAGAATAAAATGCACTTATTAACAAAAACTTCTGCAAACAAATCTTTAGGTTAACAGTATTTCCTTTACACAACTGTTTTACTTCCATTTTATACCAGAATAATTAATACCCTTCCAGTATAAAGAAAAATTATTTAATGGATAGGACTAGTACATAATAATAATATAATAACCAACACCCACAATTCGGCTACCACCCGATGGCAAGCTCTCTCACCTCTCCCCTACACGATCAAACTCCTTTTCCACGCCCTTCCTGAACTTTGTAACCCCCTTCACAGGTACCAATTCCTTCTTCAACATATTCCACTCCTTCACAGACCTCACAAACATAGACTGCCTACCCCGCTATGTTCTCCTCCACACCCTCTGAAGCTTTTCACTGTCATTTCCTCTCCCCCTAAACACCCCCTTACTTAGCTGGCAGCGTAAACTTCCCAACCCTCCCTCTCCATTCTCCACCCAGTACATCCTGACCAGCCTTTCAACTTTCCTCATGTCCTTCAACACACTCCATCCTGTTTCTTTTATCATCACTGATAGCCTATAGTTGCATTCGTCCTCACCATCATGCCAGTCTTCTCCACCTACCCTTCACCCATCTTGCTGCCCTTCTTTGCACCTTCTCTAGATCTCGCACCTCCACCTCTGGATCCCATACTACTGCCGTATATTCTAACATCGGCCGTACCATTGTGCCTTCACCTCATTGGCAAGTCCCTTCAACAGCATTCCCAACATACCTAAAAGCCCTTCTTCCCTTTGCAACCACCCTTTCTACCTGTTTTTTTCCATCTGAGGTCTCTCTGCAATACAATACCTAGATACTTATATTCTGCTTCTTCTATCTCTTGCTCCTACGATCTGTACATGTCCCTGTTTAATACCTTCTTCCTTGTAAACCTCACTACCTTAGTTTTCCTTACATTTATCTTCTTTTTATTCTCCATGGTCCACAATCATATTCTGTCAATGTCTGCCTGCAAGTTTTCACCCCTTACCACCACTACATACAATACACAACCATCTGCAAACAATCTTATTTGTCCCCTAATCACCAAACCCCTGTCATTTACCATTATGGTAAACAACAGAGGGCCCAGCACACTTCCTTGTGGCACCCCTGACGTAACCTCTCCTTCCGTAGATATTGCCTCCTCCACTTTCCCCTCTGTCTTCGCCCCCTGAGGAAGTTGCCAATCCATTCCACTACCCACTTGTCCAGTATCAGCTCATTTGTCCTGGTTACATGGAAAGTATACCAGACACAAAAATTTATAAACAGTATGACAAGCTGATTTTAATATTTGCTGCTCATATATAACTTAGTTAAGTAGTACAGCATACAACAACACCAAAATAAAATTGATTGTTACTCTTATTATTATATTAATTTTAGTGCAGTACAATTTTATGTACACCAAGTTGATGTTGTTTGTTGAGTTTTATGTAAAGATAGGTTTTTTTTTTTAGCTTTAATGACTTTTCTGAAAATGGGAGTAAAATAAATTAAAAAATGTTTTCAGGCTTTCCAGAAGCTACAGATTTATTTCCACATTGGCACTTTGCATATTTGATATTGAGGTACATGGCGCGCTGCTCGTCTAGACATTTTTGCAGTCACCATTTAACTCACGTTTGGTCTCGTTTTCCCTTCCTATACTCCTTGACATGATTCTCTTGACGTTCCCCCTCCCTCCATGATGCGCACTCTGGTAGTGTCTGCAGTTTGCAATGTTTTATAGGCTTAATTTTTATTTGCTCAGGCTCACTTTTTACAGTCACTTCAGTTAGGTACACCTCTCTGTCAGCCTGCATGGCACTTTGATCAGGTTGGTCATGGTTTAGCATTTTAGCATGTTTTGTAATAATTATTATGGCCTAGCTTGTATGTGCAGTAAATAGAAGGTATCGTGGTTGTAGAGTTGCAGCCAAAATTTCCTTTTGGTCACCCTGTCAAAGTTATATTTCGTTTTAACTTATTCACTGCTTCATGGTTGCAGTTCCCTGAATATAATTTTATTTTATGTAGCATTTTGTTTTGTTTTTTTTCTGAGTTTTGCTGATGATGCTCGAAATTGTCTACATGGTGCAATGGAGGTGAAATGGGACCACTTGCTTCTCACACTCGTAGGTTTGTTGTAATTTAGTATGATAATATTTACTGTCATTGACCTTGTTGTTTTTTACAGTAAATTTGTAATTTAAATGTTTATGAGTCACTTATTGCATTTTCAGAACTGCCCTAAATTATTTTAAAGTCTTAATGGTCGTATATAGTATTTTTCACATATTTTATAGCTGTGGTTTTGTTCTGCCCCACAAGAGCACCCACATTATTTTAATGTTCTTTTAATTTGTGTGTTGTTTGTTTAACTAGAATTAATTTCATCAAGTATGGTTAAATGCCCTTTGAGGCCACCTGTATCTATTTATTGCAAGAAATATTTTTCACGTGTATCATTACTCTTGTTGACTTACGTCACAAGAAAACTGCACCACTCTGCTAGTGTCTCATACTGTGAAATTTTCGTTTCATGTGCTGTGGCTGAGATGACATCTGTGGGGTTCATGTACACATTGAAAAAAGAAGAGTTAACATCTTTGGTTATTGACTACGAGGTGTCATTATCTGCAGATACTATAGTCGAAGAATTGTGGCTTATTTCTGTCGCCCTTTGGAAAGAGCGTTATGAAGGGACGAGCCATGCTTTGGGTGAGGCGACCTCCGTGAGTGGCAGTAAGTACATTTGCAAACAAACTACCTTTCCAGCCTATTAATTCTATACCTGTTCTTTCCCTCGCGGAGCCCCGCTTGGTGTTGAATTTTTTTATTGCGTTGGCTGGCCTAATACATCTGCATTTGAGTGATGATAAAACTTTATTGTGAGCTCTTTCAGTCAAGTGCGAGGGTCATGAGTTGCAGCTCATACTTGAGGAAATTATTAGTTTTATGGGTCGTTTGCAAATTTTTACCAAAAGGGATTGGCACAAGCAAAACCTGCATATATTAAAAGTACTTGTACTCGTGATTTTGTACAGCGTTTTCAAAGGCCTGGCGAGCCTTTACTTGAATTTGTAGAGTCCTTAATGGCTCATCAGCAGGCTTTGTGTTTGGATTAATCTGAGGCTGACATTGTTAATATTGTTCTTGATAATCTGGCACCACATGTACATATACTTTGCACTTTATTATTTATCCTGCAATCATTAAGAGTTATGTACGGTGGCGGTAGAATTGGTGGTCTTGTAGGGAAATCCAAGAATCCTCGAGCGCTAAAAAATGTGAACCACAATATGTTGCCAGTGATTATTAAGTTTAGGTGCTTTTCTGAAAAACACAAAAAAAAAATTTATGATATATTTCTACTTTACTAATCACGTAGAACACGAATATACTAGGGGCGTAACTTTAAAATAAGTACAATATATTTAAAAAAATTTAACGAAATTGCGAAATGAACAGTATAGCCAGTTTGTTTACGTTTCTGAACGAAACGTCCTAGACCAACAAAAGTTGCATTAATGGGTTCTGCACAGCTTACCTTGTTCATATTCAAGAGGGCATAATGTTAAAATAAGTAGAACATATTTAAAAAACTTGCAAAATATGTTTGTTTAGGTCTATTAACGTCAGAGGAATTATACCAGCTCCCTACCTAGGTGAGTCAATTTACATTCTTTTGGTGTGTTTTACGGTTCCTTTAAATCCCTACAATCCTACATTTGTACTTTAGTGTAAAACCCAAACATCCTAGGTTAGTGTAAAACCTTACAATCCTAGGTTAGTGTAAAATCCAAAAATCCTAAGTTAGTTTAAAAATGTAAAATAGTGATTCAACCATCGTGGGGTTCTGTTAGGTTAGGTGGGCACATATTACGAAATTAGTCGGACGTTAATGCCCCTAGTATATTCGTGTTCTGCCTCATTAGTAGAGTGAAAATATACCATTTTCCATTAATTATTTTTATTTTTACAGAAAAGCCCCTAAACTTAATAATTACAGACAGGTTTTTGTTTAACAATTGGTTTTTTGATAACTTTGTTCCTGAAGTTTGAAAATTCCTGAAAGAAAATAGTTTACCAAAAAAAGCTATTTTCCTGATCGACAATGCTCCGTCTCATACGGGAGAACAACTCCTCATGAGTGGAGGAATTAAAGTGAAATTTCTTCCACCAAACGTAACCCCACTGCTGCAGCCTATGGACCAGGGAGTCCTTGAAAACATCAAAAGAGTTTACCGAAAAGAACTGCTTAGTAAAATAATTGAAGAGGAAGGGGAAAAAAGTGTGATTGATTTGTTGAAATCAATCAATATCAATGACATTATTTACATGGTTGCTGACACTTGGGATTGCATCACAAAAAGCTCTTTGAAAAAATCATGGAAAAAACTGTGGCCAGCTATTTGTGCTACAAACAAAATGGCAAGCGATGATTTAATAATGCAAGTGGCTGCAGACAACCTTCTGCAAATGTTAGGAACAATACGTGGGTGCTCAGATGTTGATATGGAAGACATCAGTGAGTGGCTGAAAGACGGTGGCTACGGCACTATGGTGGAAGAAGAAATTGTAGCAGACAGTGAGGAAGAAGATGACGTGGACGAGGAGGGAGCGATCACACTGCAACAGCGAATGACACATGCAGATGATGTGGACCAGCTGACAAACATCATAGCGTACTTGGAGTGTCAGCCCGACACCACTCCAGCTGAACTATTAATGATAAAGCGTTTGCGTGACTGCACTTCATTCAAACGCCACACGTGTTTGAAACAGAAGACCGTGGACCAATTCTTTGTTAAGAAATGATGTGAAAAGTTATTTTTATATTTTTTAAATGTCTTTTAAACAATTTTATGTAATTTTGTTACAAAACATAGTTTTTTTATCATAATAAACAGTAAGTCTGCTTATTTAAGGATTTGTTTGCTTATTACCAGGATTTTAGATTTTCCTGATTGCCTTTGGTCCCAGATAGTCCAGATAAACAAGGTTTTACTGTATTAATAACATTTTTTTTTTAATTTCTGCTTATTTTGTTTGGCCAATACTGAAGTTGGATGTTTCCCAGTACGTTCATTCCTGCAATGATTGTCAGCGGTGCAAACAAGCAGCGCAAACTAATTTTGGTAAGTCAAAAGTCCAAGTTCTGGAGTGTATGTGACAAGTGGTTCATTTCAATGTATTGAAACCTTTAGTTTGTTCTAAAATAACGCAATTTATGTTTATTTATATTATTGGACACCTTTACCAAGTTTGTGATATTATTGCCATTGAGAAATATGAAGGCTCTTACCAGTCAAAGCATTCTCTGACCAGTATGGAAAATTCTGGGTGCACCTGCTGAGATTGTAACTGACAATGTGCATTATTTTCAATCAGTAGCCTTTAAAGTCACGTGTTTTATATGGGCAATTAAGTATTATACATCAAGTCTGTACTCTTCTAATGGAAATCAGGTGGAGAGGTTCAATAGAAATATCAAGACTTGTTTAACTATTTTCTATAATCAAGAACACATTTTGTTGGATTGTGATTTGGATTTTATTAGTGTAGGTTTTAACAGTGCGGTGCACAATTCTTTGGGTCTCCTCCTTGCTTGCCATTTTTGGGCCATCCCCTCCCTAATGTTTGGGGCATTCCACTTCCTCCTTCCCTGGCTGCCAATGGCCGGGATCGTCTTCTCAATGACATCGCTCAGCATCTTTAAGTTTGCAAGCACAAAGTTGCAGCACGTTTAGCGAAAAATAAGGTTGATGTGCCGTTTTCTACAGGCAATTTGGTTTTATGTAAGAACATTGTTTTGGCCAATAGTGGCAAAGATGTAGGCTCTAAATTTATACCTGAATTTGTTGGCCCCTTTGTTATTTCAAAGTTTTTGAGAGTGAACAATGTTATGTTGAGGCATCCTGGATCCTATCAAGAATTCAAGAAGGCTCATGTTAGCCACTTAAAAAAGTATGTACCCAGGTCATAACTGTTGCGCCTGTTGTCACTCATGTATTGGTTTTGTTTCCCTGCCAGTCCATGTACACTACTTTGTCCTTGAGTTTGGTTTTTTTTCTCCCCTTTTGACACCCTTGCTTGTGTTTTGTTTCCTGTTCCACACGAGCCCGGACTATGTGGCGTTGAGTGTGACCAACATTGTCCATCTGCTCAAATTGCTGAGTTGAGCAGGCGCCTGTGACCTCGCCGATGCATTGATCCTGCTGTCGTGCCCAAGACGATGCCGGTTCGCTAAGCGCTGGGGTGCGCATGCGTAGACCGTGGACTACCTCAAAGGCCCTTGAGTTGCACTACTGTTCAGATATTCCCCGGAGAATCATCACTGTTCATCAACTGTGATTGTCATTATTGTATTGGAATGTTAACTGACTAATTGTTCCAGTTGTGAAAGCAACTGTTGAAAATTTCTTGTGTTTCTTCAAGATTCTTCGCTTCAAGAGTATTTGTTGTATGTGTACCTGTAACTGTCTCTACACGAAATTTTTTCTAAGTACTGTTTCTTTGCATCCAGTGCTTGTGATGTGTTATCAAAAGACTCCAACTGTTTTAACTAGGGCAGCAGTTTTTAGAGGGGGGGATTGCAAGGTACGCGGCATGCTACTCATCTAGACATTTTCGTGGTTACCACTCCACTCATGTTTGGTCTTGGTTTCCCTTCCTATACTCCTTTGCATGATTCTCTTTGACATTCCCCCTCCCTACATTATTTGTGCTATGGTTACGTTTGCTGTTTGCAAAGTCATAAAATATCAATTTTTATTTTCTTGGGCTCACTTTTTAACACTACTTCGTTTAGATGTGCCTCTGTGCCAGCCTGTACAGCACTTTGATCAGGTTGGTCATGGTTTAGCATTTTAGCATGTTTTGTAATAATTATTATGGCCTAGCTTGTGTGTGCAGTAAATAGAGGGTATCGTGGTTGTAGAGTTGCAGCCAAAATTTCCTTTTGGTCACCCTGTCAAAGTTATATTTCGTTTTAACTTATTCACTGCTTCATGGTTGCAGTTCCCTGAATATAATTTTATTTTATGTAGCATTTTGTTCTGAGTTTTGCTGATGATGCTCAAGTTTGTCTACGTGGTGCAATGGAGGTGAAATGGGACAGCTTGCTTCTTGTGCTCATAGGTTGGCTGTGATAATGTTTACTGCTATTGACCTTCCTGTTTTTTACAGTAAATTTGTAATTGAAATGTTAATGAGTCACTTACTATAATTTTCAGAATTGCCCTAGTTTATTTTAAAGTCTTTTAATGATTGTACATAATATGTCCACAGATTTTATAGCTGCAGTTTGGTTTTGCTCCACAAGAGCGCCAACATGCCTATTTTAATGTTCTTTTAATGCGTTAATCATCTTATTTAATTATTGTTAATTTCTTAGCTGCAGCTTCGTTCGGCTCTACAAGAGTGCCATCATGCTAATTTTAATATTCTTTTAATGTGTGTGTCATCAGTTTAATTATTATTTATGAATTTTGTTATTGTTAAATGCCCTTAAAGGCTGCCTGTTTTGAGTAATTTAGTAAATTTATTTGTACAAAAGAAGATTCTCAAACTGTAGATATCTGTTTATTGTAATAAATATGTTTCACGCGTATCACAACTCTTGTTGACTTACGTCAAGATAAATATTGTAAATAGGGTCTAACAAGGTAGTTGGAAAAGCTGTAAGGATAGGGGAAATTGGTTAAATGTAAAAAAAAATTGTCAGAATTCTTGTAAACAATGAAAATATTAAGTCAACTATTAGCTCCAGGAAAGTGATTACAAGCACACCTGTGCCACTTTGCTTCCTGGAGTGCAAGCATGGAGGTTCACTCATTTACCTGCTTTATACGAAGCAGGGAAATACATGCAAAGTAAGTATATGGGTGTGACCTCCTGTGCTCTCTTTACTCACACTCGAGAAACAAAGTGCACAGATTTTTATGTAGTCGCTTTTCTAGAGCAATTAGTTAGTTATATATATATATATATATATATATGTGTGTGTGTTTTCTTGTGATTTTCATTTTTTACATAACAATTTTCTGATCATCCACCATTAGAGAAAACTGTGAACGTCAGGGAATTTCACATTTCTGGAAAAGTAATAGAAATTTATGAGAGGCCAGAGGGCGCTCCTACTATAATAATAATAATAATAATAATAATGATAATAATAACAACAACAACAATACCAACATAGGTCAAGGAATACCTAACTTACATTGATGGTAATTTTTTACTTTAGGGGCTTTTCTGAAAATAAGAAAAAAAACTCCAGAAAGTGGTATATTTCGACTCNGAGTCGAAATATACCACTTTCTGGAGTTTTTTTTCTTATTTTCAGGAAAGCCCCTATAGTAAAATTTTACCTAATGTAAATGCTAGGACTACGCAATAAAAGTTAAACTAGCAAGGGTTAGTGGTGACCGTTCCCGAGTGCTAACCTCAACATCACAGCTAGTAGGGATGACAGATAATTTGGAAACCAGTAGTTTATTGACTTCACAAAATCATACTAAAATTCTTACTCTAATGTTAGATGAGTCAGAGCAGGATTTTCTGTTAGGAGAAGATGATGTTTTACCTAGATCAAGTACATTATTGTGCCCGGAAGTCAAATTAAATATGTATGTGGTATCATAGTACTTAATCTTCTGGATAGTTGTGCAGAAGTCAGTTGCATAAGCAAAGAAATTGAAAGCAGAGGTTATAAGCTCCCAATTTTTCCAGTACCCCATTTAAAAATCATAGGGGTCACTTCGCGCACTAGTCCAGTAGTTAACCATCAAACAATGATGACTATTGAAGGTTTGGGAACCAAGAAAATTGCTTCTGTATTGATTGTAAAAGGTTTAGCTAAACCACTTATCCTCAGCACTGATTTTATGACTCATCATATTGTTTTAAATTTTGTAGTATGGCTTATCACATCACCAGACTCAAATTATATTTTTCCAGTCCTTGAAAAGTGGCAAACTTTGGACGGTATGGTAAGATTGTTTAGGAAAGATTATGGCATTTTCCAGCTATCTCAAGAACCTTGTAGTTGTACTCAGTAGACCATAACTGAAGAGATTAGCCAGACCATAGCTTCAATCACCACCATTACTGGTTTGCAAAAATTTCTGCTATTTTTAATGCTTGTAAAACATCAAAATTGTCTATCTCGGAAGTACCAGGGAGGAATTTACTTTACCAAGTCAAAATCAAAATCAAAGTACACGACAACACCCCGTTTCACAAGAAATTCTCACTTTCAATAAGAAAGAAATATATTTATATACTCCTAAAAAAATATTAAAATTAAGATCACTGTTTACAACCACCGTAGTCAATGTTAACTAGAAAAATGTCTGCAGAACTCTAAGCACTGCAAGCATTAATTGGACTAGGTAGCCAAATGGTTAGTGTGAACGCAAGTGTAAATAGCTTGAGAGAAGATGTAAATAATAAAATAGATAATGTGAACAAGAATGTAAATAGTGTAAAGGAGAATGTAAATTGCCAAATAACTAATGTAAGTGATTTAGTAGGCAACAAAATACACTATAAACGAAAATGTAGACAGGAAAATAGAAGGTATTAGGGTGTTAGTGAATATGATAATTGACTGTGTGGATGAGAAAATTGACAGTGTAAATTAAATAGTAAACAACAGGATGGACAGTGTTAGTGGGAGGATTGACAATGTTGAGAACAAAATGAGTGCAATGAAGAAGGAATGGCAGGAATTTCTTCAGCAACAGGGTTCAACCAGCACCACACAAGCAGGCAAGAAAAGTGGGGAAACAGTGCCAGTCGTAACCATAACAGCAACCTCAGAGGATAGCAAGCAGCTCTGCAGCATTGGTGTCGTGCAGCCAGGAGTGGGAAAGGGGATCAAAATTAAGTTTGCTCCTTACAATGGCCAGATGTGCTGGGAGTACCTGCACCAGTTTGAAATAGTTGTCGCCCTGAATGGCTGGTCAGCTGAACAGCGGGCTTATTACCTTCGGCTGTACTGAGAGGTCCTGCACTGAGCATACTACAATTTATGTTAGAGCGACATCAACTGGAGTGTCCCACACTGGTGTCGACCTAGGAACTAGATCTCTGTGACCGAAACCTGTGACATGCCCACCATGTCCAACTGCCTAGTCACATCCAGAGACCAGGGGAACATCTGCGGGAGCTATGCCAAGACAATATACAGCTGTCCCACCTATCTCTGGAAGGGTGGCCCGAGGAGGGGCACAATGTCATCACAGTTGGCTTCTCCATCGATGCCATCACAGAAAGAGGTACAGCTAATGGTAATCTAACTGCACCCCACATCATGCAGGATGCCCTGGCCCAAGAACCAGGGGTCTGCACTCTGATGTCCGGTACGAGCAGTGATGCTGAATGAAGACGACGAAGAAAGCATGAAGAAGATAGTGAAGGAGTTTCAAGTGGCAGTGAGGGACATCACTTAAAGGGTACGGCAACAGAGCTTTGCCATCCCCACCCAAACAACCTAATTGTTGGTAATGTGGACAGCTGGGGTACCTAAGAGCCTATTGCCCACAACAGCAGCAGCAGGAAAAGAGACAGCGAGAAGAACAAATGGCTCTGATGAACAGAGTCAAGTACTTGCATAAAGAAAATTGTGCATATGCACAACAACTGAGACACCACTTTGATGGGCTGATGCTGCAAGCTGTACACCTCACCAGCAGTTAGAAAAGGCACACAATGCCCTGAGCGTGCTATGCAGGTGCCCTGTGCACACCGTGCCACACCGCCGTGACAGGAGCTCGCAGCATGAACCCAGTGATGTGATGACCCCTCTAAGATGCGGCTCTAAGGATGGCAGTCACATGGAGGATGTACATTGGGAGGCAAAGTCAGGTGCATGAGCTAAAGAAGGAGTGAAGCAGTCGACAGGAGCTACCAGTGCTTCATGGTACGTAAGATAAGAATCCAGTCACAACGTGCGGCATCCACCGGAAGTACCAGCACATTTCATATTGGTAGACATAGTCTTAAAGAACATGCAAGATGAAATACTGTAATTGCATCATCATTTCAAACCAATAATGAAAGGCACAAACGTCCCTATTATAATAGATTGAGAGAATCCAGCACTACTGCAAACCGATATGTACAGAAAACTGGCATATTACTAGGCATGCAGCAAAAACAACTTTTAATTGATATGCCTAACTTAAGTTAGGTAAGAGGCCAACACAACAGTGTTGGAAATTTTGAGAGTTTCCAAGATTCTTCTGTGGTTGTTCATACACAGCAAGAGATTTTAAGATATAGTGACAGAATGAAGACCCTGTATGGCAACAGAATGTCTGGCGAAATATTTCAACAAGGCCAACTAGTGTCGAAAAGGATACTGCCCAAAGCTGCAGAAAAGTTTGGAAAGCCCCTACAGTATTCTGAAGAAGATAAATGATATGGTCTTTTGAGTTTGTCGTCAGGGCTCATAGGCAAAGCCGAAGGATGCCCACATCGACTGACTGGCACATTACGAAGGGCTGGATGATGCAGATCAACAAACTTGAGGAGGGGGCAGTGTTACATGTTGCTGATCTGCATAGTTTCCCTTGCCCCGTTCTACTCAAGCGAGCGAAACAGTGGGCAAGGACAGAGTGGTAATGTGAGAAGCGTTCAATTTACAAAGGTGAGCCGCTGTGTGTGCGAGTTTAGCCTACCAGGACTTGTGTGCTTCAGACCTTCAGCAGAATGAATTTCTAGAGGGTAATTATCTAGAATAACATACTTTTTGAAGGGAAAACACTAGACTTATAAAATGGATATATTTGGGTTTAGCATGGCTTACCTGGTTGATATTTATGATGATTTCACAGTTCATCAAGTAGAAATGGAAGAAAAAATATATACTACAATGCATTCTCTCCCTTTGTTTATGTCTGTCGCCATATTCTATCGTCCTACAATGCTCTAGGATAGCAAACAAATGTGACTCTACAGTAGACTGACTGCTGTGAGCATGTGGATGTTGTTGTTCGTTAGTTGCTTGTCAGTGTGGTTGGCGGCGAGTGGAGTGTTACTGTGTGCATGTGGTGTGACATCTGAATCAGACCGCATTGAGGCTTGTGATCTGCAAATAGAAGGTGCCAGTACATGAGCTTCTGTGGGTGAAAGTCGGCTATGTGGCGGGTGTTACCTGGACGTATGCAAATTTATAGAATTAACATTGTTTTGGCAATTGTTATTTGATTATTTAGTAGATCATGGTGTCTTCTCATGTGAGGTAAGGTGCAACTCATGCATTAGGTTGTTTAATTGGTTGAGGACAGTGATTTCTTTTGCAGTGAACAGTCTGTTAGGATGTGTGTGTGTGTAAAAAATACAAAAAGGAACTTTGCAATTTAAAAAATTCTTATCAGCACAGCACGTGGTTCGAAAACAGTAAGTTGTCTGTCGAGTTGATTTGTAAACTAGCATATTTTTTCTTATAATTCCTCATACTCACACCATGTTTTTATGTAGAATGAGACATGTTACCATGTCTACCGTCGTGGATTAGTCATCCTTTTGTTGCGAGTAGATTGTTGACTGGTGTATGCGTGAGACAAGGGGTAAAATGGGGGCGGGGCTCTTTTGTTGAAATAGATGAGGCAAAATTTGGGAAAAGGAAGTATAGTAAGGGGCATATCGTCCAGGGACAGTGGGTTTTTGGTGAGATTGAGGGAGATACTAATTGTATATTTCTCGTTCCTGTCGAGGATCGTACTAGCAGGACGCTCCTGCGTGTCATCAAGGAATTCATAGAACCTGGAACGACAGTTATAAGCAACAGTTGGCATGTTATAAGTGCTTTTGAGAGCACAACTAGAACATCTTCGGCTGAATCATAGTATGAATTTTGTTGATCCCAACACAGAGAAAAACACCCAAAGGATATAGCGTGTGTGATGGGATGTACCACAGACTTCCTCAGTGCGGCAGGAGAACGCAGCACTTTGTTGCATACTTGGCAGAATTCATGTTTTGATGCCGGTACACCGAAGCACGAGTGCAGATGCATCACTTCCTACTCGCAGTGGGGAAGCTCTATCCACCGCCTACATAGGTGAGTAATAGAACATATGTTTGACATTTTTTTTATTGTGACAGTGATTGATGTGAACATTATTGCGTGTTACTGTAGGAATTGAAGAGCTTACTTATTGTTGCCTGCATAGCCATTTCAAATGCATAAGACCTAACCAAATTCACGATAGGTGAATCACAGGTGATGGATGAGCCAACTCACGCTTCATTATTATATCATGTGCTGGCACAATCTCCCCCTGTAATCATCAATTGTGAAGTTAGGTTAGGTCTTCTTGCATATAACGTGCTTAAGCAAAACAACTGACATATATTGTAAATAGATTTTATGTGTTTTACCCCATAATTTCATCGATTTTCATAGCTATCACCACTATCACATTTGGTAGTATGTAATGTGAATATATTGTTCTTTGTGATAAGTAGTGTCGATTTCTACAATTTTCCTGGATTTTTTTCTTTTTCCGAAAAGCCCCTATTGTAAATAACAACCTTCATGGGTTCTCTTTGAAACAATGTTCTAGTCATTGCCATAGCTTTTCTCAGCGTGACTCCGGGTGCAGGGAACCTTCTAGATTGAGCCAGTGAGACTACTTAAGCCATGACGGGTCTCTCAGCTGACAGTTTAGTGTGTGGAGGATTGTGTGATATTAAGCGCCAGGTGTTTGAAGATGGCGAAGTGATGAGCCAACAGTGTGTCAAGTGGCAACGAGAGTGACCAGCGAGAGTGAAGTCTGTGGACTGCAAGCATCGGTAGTCGAGAGAGAGGCTGACGGGCAGGACTATTGAACTGGATGCATGAGTGTAAGATATTTGGTTTGATGACAAGAGATTGAATATGTGTAAATAATGAATGTGAATTAAAAGACTGTGACCAATCTAGAGACACTTTTAAGGGCTTCAATTAGAAATAAACATTAAATATTATAATCACTAAGAATAACAAGAGCAATAATGGAGATAGATAGTTAAATGTAGTATATAAATTAAAAACCAAATTGGGTTACTTAACGACATTAAATGCAGGACCTAACAAAACCAAACCTAAATTCACAATACCTGAATCACAGCGGGTGTTGTGCTGACACTCTAAAGATTTACAGGGATCAACGACAGTAATTAAACCGTGTCAGAATAACATTTAATCCTGTTAGTTTTTGCAAGGCTCACCTTGTTGAAATTTACAAGAGGATTGGTATATGTTCCTTAGAAGTGTACGAAAAAATATACATACTGTAAGAGGCATTGCGAGGTTTTGTTTACATGTATCACCACAATATACTCGAACTACAATGGTGTAGTGAAGGAAACAAAAACAAATTGACAGCCAGCCATCCGCTTTCAATTTTACAGTAGGCCTAGGCCTACTGTATGGCGATCAGTTGATGGTTATATGCCCGTGTGTGCGGTTGGCATTTGGTGTTCTTTGTAAATTTGACTGTGTGAAGGTTTGTGATTTATGAATGCAGAGTGCTAGTATGAGTGTATCTTTATAATTATTTCTATGTGAAGTGTTAAAAAGATGATTATTGTGCCAAAATGCAAGTGTTTGTGGTGTTTAGACTCATTAGAATACAAGGTAAATGTGTCCTATAAGTGAGTTATCAGCAATAGATCACCAAGTAGGTATATCCACAGCTTACACGGGTGAGTTATAATTTAATTGATGTTCAGTTAATCAGATTAATGGGCTGTACAGAGTTAAGTTTTAGCATGGAAATTGTATTCAGTGTAGTGAATTGAACTGTGTAGTATTACATGTTGGTGTAGGAATTGAAGGGTTAACATACTGCTGGCTCCTAGCCATGTCAAAATGCAGAACACCTAGCCAAACTAAACCTAACTTCACAATAAGTTGCAGTTATAGTTTTTACTTTGAGCTTAATTACTGTGATCCTGTGTAAATAATATTAAAGTGCAGCCCCCTAACAGTAAAAAACACTGTTCAAATGCAGCCAAATATTACACACCAAGCCAGAGTCCTCACCACTGGCAGAGGAATAAATCCATAAAACAGTGATTCAAGGCATGCCAGGAGTTTTTTGAAGAAATAGTGTAAAGCACTCTAAAATCTGCAAAATTTGGAGTTTAATGTAAAAAGAATTACAGGCAGGAGGGATGGAGTGTTGCAGATGAACAATAGCACCTCAGAGCTCAAACACCCCTTGTGATTCATCTATTGTTAAGTTACATGAAGTTAAGTTAGTTCTTTGTATCAAGCGTGCCAAAGCAACTCTATTGACATTTTATATAATTTTTAATTGCTTTACCTCACAATTTCCATGATTTTCATAGTCCTCCCCACTATCATTTTTCATATGGCGTATTCCAATTACTGCACTAGGCTGCACTCATTGCGCACCGGCCGAATGCTGCGTGTTCCAATTACCGGAAACTGCAGTGAGTGCAGTCAATTTTCCATGTTCCAATTGTGAGCAGCACTGAAAAAGTGCAAACTGAGTGCAGTTTTTGCTGCACTGTCTCTGAAGCCGGTGCTGCAGTTTGAGAGCAATATGGCGGTGAACTGTGCTTATGTAAACAACAAGAAAATGGTATTTATTCAGAGTAGCTGCTTTTCTGAAGGTAACATCCTAGACCCACAAAAATAGAATAAATGGGTTCTGCACAGCTTACCTTTTAAATATTGAGGAGGGCGTAATCGTAAAATAAGTAGAACATACTAAATAAAATAGATAAAAGTACGAGCAGTTTGTTCGCTTTGTTTACATCGGACGCCATGATGTTTGGTGGAGTAATACTGTAGTAATGTAAACAAATGTGCATCTTGCCGACACCTTATTGGCTGTTGATGTGTAAACATCACCGTATGTTAGTTGCAGTTTCGATGCGAGGCAGTGTGGTTGGTGGCATGTGTGTGTTGTGCACGTCCGAATCTGACCGTGCAAAGGTTTGTGATTTACAAATGGAGGGAGCAAGAACGAGTGCTTCTGTGCGTAATATTCGGCTATGTGGCGGATGTTACTTGGACGTTTTAGTAGATCATGGTGTTTTGTCGAGTGAGGTAAGGTGCACGACAGTTGAATTGACCGAGGACAGTGGAATTGTACCCGCCGCCTACCTGGGTGAGTTAATTCATATACTTCTGGTGTTTTTTACTGTTAATTTAAAACCCTTAAATCCTAGATTAAAACACCACAATCCTACGTTAGATTAAAAATGTAAAATTGTGATTTGTGGGGTTAGGTTCAATTAGGTTAGGTGGGCACATATTACGAAGTTGGGTGGACAAATGTTAAATTGAGGTGTGTTTTAATTTTTTTAGTGATTTTACCCCACAATTTCCCTCATCTTCATAGTCTTTCCCACTATTGTATTTGTGGTTTGTATTAGTAATACGTTAATGCCCCTAGTAAATGAGTGTTCTGTGTAATTAGTAGAGTGGAAATATACCACTTTCCGTGATTTTTTCTTTTATTTACAGAAAAGCTGCTACTCTGAATACTTACCGGAACAAATATGCTGTTGGTATATTGACTATACCGTCTGTCATTACAGCGGCGATTAGTCAATTTGACCCAGTGACTCGTGCATACATTTGCCGACAAATTAACGAGAAATTTATCTATGGAATTTCTAGGCCTAAATCTAAATTTAAATCCTTTCATCAACATCTGAACCTGCTTCACCAGCAATTTGGGAAGTAGAGTGGCACAGTTTTACATCATACTTTTCTGGAGCTAGTGTTTTTTTTTCAAACATATTTATTGTTTTGGTAATTATCCAGTTTAGCGGCTTTTCTGAACGAAAAATCCTAGACCAACAAAAGTAATATTAATGGATTCTGCACAGCTTACCTAGTTCATATTCAGAAGGGGGTAATGTTAAAATAAGTAGAATGTAGCAAATAAAATAGTTAAAAGTACCAGTTGTTCGGCACTTTGTTTACCTAGGTCGTTATTATGTTTGGTTACATCATGATTCCCGCCGTCACCTTATTGGCTTGAAGATATTGTTACATCACGGCAACACGTCACATATGATTTAATGGACAATTTTTCAAACAGCTTGGTAGCCATTCTGATTTTTCCGGCGTCGGTCATGATGTTTCAATCCGGCGGATTTAAAACGGAGAAAGCAAGGACGAGTGCTTCTGTGCGTTATATTCGCCTATTAACGAGTGCTTCATTACATAATATTTGGCTATGAACGAGTGCTTCAGGTGTTATATTCGCGTATGTGGTGTTTTAGTGGTACATGGTGTTTTGTCGAGTGAGGTAAGGTTAAATTGGCCATTGACAGAGGAGTTGTACCAGCCTAGGTGAGTTAATTGATATTTTTTTGGTGTGACTTACAGTTCCTTTAAATCCCTAAAATCCTAGGTTAGTTTAAAATTCTACAACCCTAGGTGATAATTATTAAGTTTAGGGGTTTTTCTGAAAAAAAAAAAAATTCAAAATTATTTATTTCTACTCTACTAATCACGTAGAACACAAATATACTAGGGGCGTAGCTTTAAAATTAGTACAACATATTTTTAAAAAGTGCAAAATTTGTTTGTTTACGTCTATTAACGTCTACCACCATTAATAATGGCTGTGCATTGCTAATTCCACGCTACCTAACGGCCATGAATGTCATTTGCTTCTTAACAGTAAATTTTTAACCTGGTCAGTTGCCATTGCTCCTTTGCCGGTATGATTCTTGTCGTCCTAATCAGACGGATTTAAAAACGGAGAAAGCCATAACGAGTGCTTCTGTGCATTATATTTTACTGTAAACTAGTGTTTCATTGCGTTATATTTGACTGAAAACGGTAATTATCTAGTTTAGGGGCTTTTCTGAAAAACACAATAAAAATTTAAAATTATGATATATTTCTACTCTACTAATGATGCAGAACACGAATATACTAGGGGCATTAACGTCCGACTAATTTCGTAATATGTGCCCACCTAACCTAACAAAACCTAACCCCACGATGGGCGAATCACTATTTTACATTTTTAAACTAACCTAGGATTGTTGGGTTTTACACTAACCTATGATGTTAGGGTTTTAAACTAACCTAGGATAGTAGGGTTTTACACTAACCTAGGATGTTTGGGTTTTATACTAACCTAGGATGTTTGGGTTTTACACTAACCTAGGATGTTTGGGTTTTACACTAAAATACGAATGTAGGATTGCAGGGATTTAAAGGAACCGTAAAACACACCAAAAGAATGTAAATTGACTCACCTAGGTAGGGGGCTGGTATAATTCCTCTGACGTTAATAGACACAAACAAACATATTTCGCAAGTTTTTTTTAATATGTTCTACTTATTTTAACACTACGGCCGCTTCAATATCAACTAGGTAAGCTATGCTGAATTCATTAAAACAACTTTTGTTGGCATAAAAAGTTTCGTTCATAAACGTAAACAAACTGTCAGAAACAGTCATCTCACAAACTTGTTCAATTTTTTAAAATATGTTGCACTTATTTTAAAGCGATGCCCCTAGTATATTTGTGTTCTGCATCATTAGTAGAGTAGAAATATATCATAATTTTAAATTTTTATTGTGTTTTTCATAAAAGCCCCTAAACTAGATAATTACCTAAAAATGTAAAATAGTGATTCACCCATTGTGAGGTTAGGTTCTGTTAGGTTAGGTGGGCACATATTAAGAAATTAGTCTGACCTTAATGTCCCTAGTATAATCGTTTTCTGCATCATTAGTAGAGTGGAAATATACCATTTTCTGGGATTTTTTTTTACAGAAAAGCCCCTAAACTTAATAATTACCTAACAATGTAAAATAGTGATTCACTCATTGTGGGGTTAGGTTCTGTTAGGTTAGGTGGGCACATATTACAAAATTAGTCATACGTTAATGACTCTAGTATATTCGTGTTGTGCGTAATTAGTAGAGTAGAAATATACTACCTTTCGGGTTTTTTATTTGAAGAAAAGCCCATAAACTGGATAATTACCATATATTATTTTGACACTATTTTCGGGAGTTGCCAAACTCAACAATTACCGTGGGGCTTTCCAAAACACTAAATTAACCATTAAGGTAATTGCCGGTCATAATATTAGAAAGAAGAGAGAAATATAAACTTTGGGGATGCAATCAAAACTAGCTCCCCAGTGTCTCTTTATCAACTCTTTCTTCCCAAACTTTTATTTTCAACAACACTTTGGTGAGTGTTCCAATCGCTAGCTTCTCTTTTACCGGCCCTTAAATACGAACCTGTCGCAGTCAACCCTTGCAACTCCGCTGGCATTTTTAAAAAATAATTACATCGTTTTTATATTATTTAACAACATAACACACGAGTATATCCATAAAATAAATTTTAGTAAATACAGAAATACGCGGATCCAGCAAAATTGTTTCAAATATCGATAATTAACTTTTACCAACACACACAACATTCTGCAAATAAAAATACAATTTTAAAATAACTGCAACTACATTAAAGGCTATAAACATTTCCGCAGCACATTAACGTCTTATCGCAAACATTAAAAGCTGTAACGACTACTCACCACGATCGTAAATAGTACCTCCACACAGAATCAAAACACAAACTCCATCTTGGCAGCTTTTTTTTTTCTCGTTAAAAACAGAGTCACCAACCAACCAGCGACATATATGTGTATGTATTTCTATCTATACCCAGCATGGCATCAGAATCTTGAGGTCAACATGCCTTCGTGCCGTGAACAGCTGATTCTGGCTTGCCGCTGTGGCCTGTTTTGATTGCAATGATATAGGGTTATGCTGTCTCATAATACAAATGGACCAGAATTGTGTTGCTTACGGCTACAATGGAAAGTCCGTGTAAGAAGCAATTGGCATGTCTCAGGTAAGGTAATTTACCAATATTATTGCAGATATTTTTATTAACATATAATAATAATACTTTTGAGGTTAGGTTGACGTGTCGGTAAAAATAAATTTGGCGTGCAGTTGTGTCTTAAATTTATTTTAAGGTTATTCTTTCCCCACTCAAAAATGGTAATTATTAAGTTTAGGGGCTTTTCTGAAAAACGCAAACAAAATTCAAAATTATATATTTCCACTCTACTAATCACTTAGAACACGAATATACTAGCGGCGTAGCTTTAAAATAAGTACAATATATTTAAAAAAATTGAACAAAATTGCGAAATGACTGTTGAGCCAGTTTGTTTACGTTTCTGAATGAAACGTCCTAGACCAACAAAAAGTTGCATTAATGGGTTCTGCACAGCTTACCTTTTATTAATATTCAAGAGGGCGTAATGTTAAAATAAGTAGAACATATTAAGAAAACTTGATAAATATGTTTGTTTACATCTATTAACGTCAGAGGAATTATACCAGCCCCCTACCTAGGTGAGTCAGTTTACATTCTTTTGGTGTGTTTTACGGTTCCTTTAAATCCCTACAATCCTACATTCGTAGTTTAGTGTAAAACCCAAACATCCTCGGTTAGTGTAACACCCTACTATCCTAGGTTAGTGTAAAACCCTACAAGCCCAGGTTTGTGTAAAACCCAATAATCCTAGGTTAGTTTAAAAATGTAAAATAGTTATTCACCCATCGTGGTGTTGGGTTCCGTTAGGTGGGCACATATGAAATTAGTCGGACGTTAATGCCCCTAGTATATTCATGTTCTGCATCATTAGTAGAGTGAAAATATACAATTTTCCGTGAATTTTTTTTGTTTTTTTACAGAAAAACCCCTAAAACTTAATAATTACTGTTTATAACTTTTGCATCAGTGCTTATGTGAATTTAAAGTTTGTATAAACTATTATACATTGGGCACTGTGCAAAGGTGGTGCAGGAGGAGGCTGGTGGCAGGGATCAGGGAAGTGATGAAGCAGACAAGGGGAGGCAGTTGGGTGGAAGGGGGACAAACCAGGAAACGGTTCTAGGAAACGAACCAGAGGTGGTTTTCCTAGGCAGCTCGATTGTAAAGGGGGTGGAGTTGAGGGAAATTAGGAAAGGAAATATGTATAAAGCTGCGTTTGGTGGTGCAACAATCAAGGATTTGGAGTAAAGCGTTAATATTATACTCTGTACCATATATGAAGGCCACATTCTTGACAGTTGACGATCGCCACGCCAATGTTTACTTTACGTTTAAGTATCCATTTGCCATCAACTGGGTGCGACGAGTCAGCGCGTCCAGTAGGTGCAGCTTCATGCTGCAATTTGTGAACTACTTGGGTGGCGCAGCAGGCGGCAAGAGTGTTTGGCGGGCATGTGTAGGTTTGTTCGCAAACGCTGTACATGAAATATATGTTACTTTACAAATTATGTAGAGCTCGCGAAATATAAAACTATTGGTATATTTTTGTAAATTTATTATGTAAAGCAAACTAAAGCTATTCTCTTCTGGCTTGTTATACTTAGAAAAGAACCTCACAACATTTTAGCGTGTGCTCTGAGCCACATTTATTTCTCAAGAGGTAGCGTCTTTGTGAATTTTACTGTTGTTCTATTACTGGCTCGGAACAAAAGGAATTTTAAATATTTTTCATCAGATTATTAGAAAAATAATCCAACAATATTGTGCAATATTTCTGTATGCCCTTGGAATTAATATCAAACACGTAAGGAAAGCCGTGTTGAAGATGGGGGGATAAGACGTGAAAAAAGTTTTTGAAATTGCGTTTCATTTGGATATGGATTGTTTTAATGTGACTTTAATTTTGAACACCTATACATTTCTCCTTTAGCACGAAGTTTAGTTTTCAACACTAAAAACCACTGTTTTATGACCACGTAAAATAAAATGCATTAATTAACCTTGGAACTCTTTTTTATCGCATATTTTCGGCTGGTCGAATGTGCATCGGCAGTGCACTCAGAATAGCCAACGTAATATTAACTTTTGTTCGTTCGTGCATCAGCTGATACAGGATTTTGTAAATGCCACAGTGTTTGTTTTGAATATGTCAAGTGCCACTCACTGACTGTCAGAATGTGGCCTTCTGATATGAAATGAATTATATGAGAGGTAGCAGGATGGCAAAGGTGATTTTAATTCTTGTGGGGGGGAAATTGCCTGGCTTGAAAGGAGGTGGGGCAAGAAGTAGAGAGGGACCTCAGGGGGTTACTAAGTAAAGTACAGGAGAAGTTCCAAAGTGCTAGGACAGTAGTTAGTGATGTGCTGGTTAGAAAAAGAATAACTTACAGAAAGGCAGTGGCAGCAATAGAGGTTTATGAGATAGTATGTAGGGATTTGGGGGGTATATTTATAGATAGTAGGAAATGGGTAGGTTGGGAAAGTAGGGATGGGAGAGGAGAAGGAATAATGGTGTGTGTAAGGGAGGGGCTGAAAGGGTCTGTAGAATGGATTAGTGAAGATGTTGAGGTGATAGAAATTAAATTAAGTGGGAGTAGTAGTAGTAGGATTACTTTGCTGGCAGCGTATAGGCCACCAGGACAGGGATGGCAGGCAATTGAGACAATCAAGGAGAGGGTTGATAGACTAAAGGACAGGCAGTGGGTTGTTGTAGCAGGGGATCTGAATATGCCAGGTGTGAGATGGCTAGAGGGTGCAGAAGGGATGGGCAGCATGATGCAGAGAATGGCACTGCAGTTAGTAAACAGATGCTTGGTCCAGGTAGTAGAAACACCTACGAGGTGGAATGAAAAGGGTTTTGGGTCAGTGCTGGATTTGGTGTTGGTCAGACCTGGGAATGCTGTAGTTGATGCAATAGTATTGGATGGCCTAAGCGATCATGATATTCCTGTTGTGGAAATTGGGCTTTGCAGGATGAGGGAAGAACAAACTGAGATAGATAGGTTGGTGTAGTAGTATGGGAGAGGAGACAACAAGAGGGTAGAAATCTTCCCGAAGGATAGGTTTGAAAAGTGGTCTATGGAGGAATGTGTGGAAGGATTATGGGAAGAATTTAGAAGAATAATTGAGGTTATTTTGGAGAAATTTGTGCCAAAGAAAAGACTACGGTCTGAGGAGATCCACCATATTATGGACAGGAGATTCAAAAATTGAAGAGGAAGTGTAGAAAATTATATGCCAAGTGGAGAAATTAAGGGATAACAACAGCTAAGTAATTGATGAAACAAATGGGAATGGAGCTTGAAAGGATGATCAAACATGCAAAGAATATATTTTTAGGGAAGATGGTGGAAGAAGGCAAAGTAAAGTACAGTGGAGTTTCCATTATCAGTCAGTCTCTGAACTGTCACTGTAACGGTTGAGAGAATAGACGGATAATAGAAATGCCCCGCCCCCTTCTTAAAGACACGACAGATACTGGCGATAATAATGTATACAATATTTAGCACTATATTTTAAACAGGTAGCAATGAATAGAAGTATGTACATCACAGTATGTATTTTATATTAAATATTGTAGACTTCTGTTTATTATGTTGATAAAATAACAAAATTGAATACAGCACTATTATGTTTATGTTCAATAGTATAATCCTACCTAAAAAAAGTCTGTAGTTTTCCTTTGTTGTAATACTTCACGGGCTTTTGTTGCTGCCGTTTTGCATATCTTACGTGTCGCATCTGCCTCTTCTTGTTGCTTGTACCATTCAATGCACTTGGAAAACATGTTTTCAGTGTCACTGTGGCTAATTATTTTGGGGCAATCCTTGAGTGTATCATCCTCTTCTTCTTCACTTAAACATTCTACCTCCTGTGTGGCACTTAATACAAGTTCCTCATAATTTAATATTTCAAAGCCTCCGTCAAATCTGTAAATTCCCAGCCATTCTCTTACTTCATCTATTTATGTGTTTTCTCCACCTGGAATCCCTTAATACAGAAGTAAAATTTCCTCATAATTTTCAGATTTGTTTACGGCCTCATTCTCGTTTACAGTCTCAGGCCACAGTTTGTTCCAGCCCTTTTTAAATGTTTCTTCTGGTATATATTGCCAGGCTTCAGCGACATTAAAAATTGTGTCTTTAATAGTGTATGACCTCCAAAACTGCTTTAGACTTATTAATTCATCCCCAACGCAAACAACTTTTTGAATAAAGCATTTTCTATAACGTCGCTTCATGCTTTCAATAATACCCTGATTCATGGACTGAATTAGTGGGGTAGTGTTAACAGGCAAAAAGTGGCACGTAATTTTTCCATCATCATTTTGTAAGTCATGAAAAGGATGAGTTGGTGCATTGTCCATTAATAACATGGCTTTTTCAGGCAATCCGATCAATTTTAAATGTGATTTTACATTTGGCACAAACACTGTGGAGCCACTCATTAAATATAACCTTGCTCATCCAGGCACTTTTTTGTGCATAATATTTGGAAGGTAAGACGTTTAAATTCATATTTTTGAAAGCTCGAGGCTTTTTAGATTTCCCAATGATTAGTAAAGGAAACCTATGTCTACCATTTGCATTCGCAGACACCATAACAGTTATGTGGTCTTTGTGCATTTTAAAACCAGGTGCAGATTTTTCCAATAAGGAGGCTAAGGTTTTCATGAGAAGTGTTTTCCGATTTAGGCCAGTTTCATCACAGTTGTAAACCTGTTCTCTGACCAATTTTCTATCTTTTATTTCTTTCATTAGTTTTTCTCGATATTCTATAATGACTTTACTATCAGCGCTTAGTTTTTCACCAGATTTGTCCAACTGCCTTATGCCATGTCGACCCTTAAATTTATCCAGCCAACCTATACTAGCATTAAATGAAGGATCCCCATCAAGCTTCTTGTTCATCTATATAGCTTTAGCCATTATTATGGGCCCAGAAACTGGTATCTCTTAACTGCGGGCTGAATGAACCACTGATACATTATTGTATCCAGTTGGTCCAGTTTTACTGACTTCATCGTTTTTCTTAGTTTGACACCTCCGTCTGTCGTTTGCATTTTTGAAACATGACTTTCAATTTTATCTGCAGCTTTCTTAATATCAGTGACTGTCGTCAGTCCAATTCCATATAGTGGAGTGATACTTGTCGCACTTTCTCCTTTATGCAGTCGTTTTATAATTTCAAGTTTTTGAAAAAGCCCCAATACAACACGTTTCCGTTTCTCAGACATTTTTGAACACACTACACTTTGACAACAAACTGAGGACAATGACTTTCTGACTAAGTGATTACCGCTACTGAACTGACTGTAGGAATGGGAGGGCGGATGAGTGTCTAGGAATTTCGGTAGGGTGGTGAGGAAGATGGAACGATTCTATGTAGTACATATGTAGGTTGTACATAAACAACAAACGTGAGTCATTCACATTCCGCACCGCACAGAATGTAATTTTACTGGGTATTCATTGACAAAAGTATTACAGTACAGTATACGTACTGTTCAACTCAATAATGTGCTTAATTTGATGTAATGTGAAGCGAAAGTTATTTCATTTTTAGTTTATTAAGTTTGTTTTTTGTATCCAATTTTATTATTTTACTTGTCGTGTCTGTTTACTAACTGTCAACAGAAACTCACGGTTAAAAGGGTGACGGTTAACTGAGACTCCACTGTAATGGGGGAAATTGTTTAGGTATGTTAAGAAGGTAAGGGGAGGAGAGGAAGGGATCCCTCTGCTGAAAGGTACGGATGGCAGGACTGCGTCAAATTATGAAGAAAAATCGGAGATGCTGCAAGGCCAGTACTTGTCAGTGTTTGAGGCAAAGGAGGATTGGAATAGGGAGGCTAATAGGGATTGGAGGTTGTATAGTAAGTTTAAGATAAGGGAGTGGGAGATAGCAATAGTAATCAGGGTGTTAAAGAGCAGTAAGGCAGTGGGACCAGACAGGATAGGGAACGCAGCACTTAAGTTTGGTGGGAGAGAGTAAGTGAAATATTTGGAGGTAGTGTTTAGCAAGTCCTTAGGAGAGGTTAAGTTGCCATAAGGTTGGAAGGATCCGTTAGTGGTCCCAATACACAAGCAGGGGGAGGCCTGGCAGCTACAGACCGGTGAGTCTCACATTGAGTACAGGAAAGGTGATGGGGGCTGGTGGTTTAGTATGTGGTGAATCTTATGAGAATTGGTTGGAGGAGTCACAACATGGTTTCAGAAAAGGATACTTTTGTGAGATGCAGCTAGTTGGGTTGTTTAGGGATCTGGTGCATGCAGTTGATGAGGGGAAGCAGGTGGATGCTTGCTTCATATACTTTGAGAAGGCATTTGATAAGTTGCCCCATGGTACTTTGATGAAGAAAGTGGATGAACTGATACCGGACAAGTGGGTAGTGGAATGGATTGGGGACTTTCTCAGGAGGCGAAGACAGAGGGGGAAAGTGAAGGAGGCAATATCTTGGTAAGGAGAGATTACGTCAGATGTGGCGCAGGGAAGTGTGATGGGCCCACTGTTGTTTACCATAATGGTAAATGGCATGGGTTTGGGGATTAGGGGAAAAATAAGATTGTTTGCAGATGATTGTGTATTGTATGCATTGGAGGGAGGGGGTGAAAACTTGCAGGCAGACATTGACAGAATATGATTGTGGACCATGGAGAATAAAAAGAAGATAAATGTAAGAAAAACTAAGGTAGTGAGATTTACAAGGAAGAAGGTATTAAGCAGAGACATGTACAGAATGGAGGAGCAAGAAATAGAATTAGCAGAATATAAGTATCTAGTGATTGTATTGCAAGGAGACCTCAGATGGAAAGAACAGGTAGAGAGGTTGGTTGCAAATGGAAGAATGGCTTTGGGTATGTTGGGAAGGGTGCTGAAGGGAGTCAGCGGTGAGGTAAAGGAGAAGGCATATGGCACAATGGTACAGCCTATGTTAGAATATGCGGCAGCAGTATGGGACGTGGATGTGGAGGTATGAGAGCTAGAGAAGGTGCAAAGAAGGGCAGCAAGATGGGTAGGTTGAGAAGTCAGGGGCAGGATGGTGAGGATAAAGGGAGGTATAGGCTATCAGTGATGATGAAAGAAATGGGATGGAGCACGTTGAAGGACAGGAGGAAAGTTGAAAGACTGGTCAGGATGTACAGGATGGTGAATGGAGAGGGAGAGTGGGGACGTTTACGCTGCCAGCTTAGTAAGAGGGTGCTTAGAGGGAGAGGAAACAACAGTGAGAAGCTTCAGAGGGTGTGGTGGAGAAGGGAGCGGGGTACGCAGTCTATGCTTGTGAGGTCTGTGAGAGAGTGGAATGTGTTTTGGGAGGAATTGGTATCTCAAGGGGGGTTGCGAAGTTCAGGAAGGGCGTGAAAGAGGAGTTTGGTCAGGTAGGGGAGAGGTGAGAGAGCTCGCCACTGGGCAGTAGCCTAATTGCGGGTGTTGGTTCCTATTAAACTATTATGTTTGCTCTATTTGACTATCATTTTTATGGGAAAGTAGGTATAAATAACAGTATGAAATGTTACTTTTAGTCTATATAGTTTTACTGGTGATGATTTAGTGGGGCTAAATTCAATATAGAATGTGACACACTTGGAGAGTACAATGGCTACTAAACACAAAAGTAACTGAAAAGAGAAATAATAAAAAGTTAGCAAATACATTATCATTGCATTAGAATGTTTCATAAGTAAAATTGCAAAAGTTGAAAATGTAATATGACATATTTTACAATGGAAAGTATAAATAACAGTTTATTTATTTATCAATCCACGATTTGATCCCCTTTACATCACATAGCTTGGTAGAGGTTGGCTAATTATATAGAACAGGTCCCTTTCCGAAAACTGTAATAATTTTCACTGAAAATGGTATAAATCAACATTATTAATTATAGGGAACACAAATTTACTAGTGGCTTTGCAATATTCACATTACATACCACCAAATGCAATAGTGGGGAGGGCTATAAAGATAAGGAAATTTGTGGGGTAAAACACTTAAAATGTATTTAAATTCCATATCATTTTAGCTCCCTTAACACGTTAATTGGTAATTACTTGTTACATTGTGCATGAATTTACTAGGGCCATCACATAATTCGCATTACATACTATCTAATTCCATAGTGTGGAGGGCTATGAAGATGAGGGGAATTGTGGGGTAAAACACATAAATGTATGTAAATTACATATTATTTAGGTTCGTTAACCAGGTTAAATGCAAGAAGACCTAACTCCACGATATGTGATTACAGGGGGAGAGTGTGCCGACATGGGATAGTGTCTTAGAAAAAGTATAATAAGTAAGCTTGCATCGGTTCATCCACCGCCTGTTATTCACCTATTGCGAAGTTAGGTTTTCGGCATTTTACATGGCTAGCGGCAGCAGTACGCAAGACCTTCAATTCCTAATTTCACATGCAACACAACACAGTAAAATTAACTACTCTTACTTTCCCTGCAAAACCTAGAGATTAGATTATGTTACTCGCCCATGTAAACAGCGACTTTAGGTCCTTGGTGATTTATAGCATACAACTGACATATAGGACACGTTGGTGTCTATTCAATTTGTCAAAACTCCTTACTCTTTTTTCTGCACAATAATTATATTTTAACATTTTCACATGATCATAATTGCAAAGAAACACTCATATTTGCGCACAATAATTTGATTTAACACTTCATATGAAACAAATTGCAACAAAACACACTTAATAGCACTTGTACATCACACGCCTTCGCACGGTCAAACTCACATGGTACACTGAAATTGCGCTTTCTTCCAGCATACAACCATCAAATAAACCAAAATCTATGTGCGTTGGTTTCCTGTCTATGTGCATCATTGGTCAATGAATGTATTATGGTGATACACGTCAACAGTTTGTAAACAACACTTGTGAACTTCTTTTTGTATCATATAATATATGTATATTTTTCTACTACTAATATGTTATGTAGTACAATCCTCTTGCAGGTATAGACAAGGTAAGCCTTAGAAATTCAACAGAATTAAATTATATTCCAACACTGCTTGATTACAGTGTTTTATACCGGTATAACCTTACCCATCATCTTAAATATACACTGTGAATCACATTTATTGAATTAAGTTTTGGTTTCCATAGGTATTCTCACATTTAACATGATTTCGTGGCATAATAGAAATATAATGGACATTCAATTTACGTGTTTTACAGAATAAAACACCTCAATCTTCAAAGCCCTCCTCACCATCACATTTCATGGTATAAAGAGCAAAATACAAATACATAAAGCCCCAATAAAATTCCAATTAAACATGATTAGTAATGACCATATATAACATTTGCAGGTATTATTTTTCCGATTTTCAGACAAGCCCCTATTCCATATAATTACTGATGGTCTGTATAATAAATATGTTTTAATTTAAATGTAAAAAAAATATATTTTTATGTAATTATCTATATTTCCAATTTTTTCTTTTAAAATGTTTGCTTAAAGATTGCCATGTGTTATCTTTCTTTAGGTCATATTTATAATTATCATCAGATTTGTACAAAACTAGGAAGCACTCGAAACACAAAATTTATGCCAAAATTCATCATTACCTTGATATTTGTTTTCACAAACACACACTGCATGTGCACAAATGTTACTTAAAAAGGAACTGAAAATGGAAATGGAAATGTACCTTGCAGTCCATTATCAGCCATTTTCTTTTCATGAATGTTCATTTTACAGTGGCTTGTTAGAGCCTAGTTTAAAATGCATAATTGTAATTGGCTGGCATAGAACACACCATAAGGAAATAGAACATTTTCTATCCTTCTTATGGGCATCCATTGTAAGTTGTGTTGTAGCACGCGTCGTAAGGAAGTGTGTTTTATTTTCTATGGCTATTTGTTACTGTAACTGTAGTACGACCTTGATGTTATTTTCATATAGTTTTAGTCATATGAATTCAATTATATATAAAACGACACACTTGGAAAGTACGGTACAGGTACTACACACAACAATGTAACTGTGAAAATAAAAAGCTAGCAAATATCATAACAATGTTTTAGAAATAACATTTCTGAAATCTGAAAATTTTACATGAATTTGTCAACAAGCACATAGGCTTATATGATATATATTTTTCTCACAACTAATATATATATATATATATATAATTATAACATACACACACATCATAAAAGTTAGCAGTTTATTATACAAGGTTACATTTAAAACACATTTTTTATAAGTGAAATTCCACAAAGTATACTGTGATAAACATAAATTTATCGTACACTTAGTACATACGTTTGGCAGTTTATTACATGAGGGACTACATTATTGCCTTTTCTCAGAGGAAAATGGCTAGTGTTCATTGCTGTCCCGTCTGGTGTTTCATAGTTTGGAATGGCTGCTTCTGGGCCTCTCTTCTTTTTCACCTGAAATGTTTTGTCAACCTCGTTACCTGATGATGGTCTTCCTCTCTTTTTTCTGGTCCTTTCCTTCTTTACAGAGAGATTTAGCCACATCCACTTTGAATTCCAATATGTCTGGTACTAGTTTCTTGGCAATTCTATGTGCTTTGCAGTCTCTGTGGTATAACAGCCATGATGTTATTTTGGAGGTATGCTTCTATCATCGTTCTCATTATAATCCTGGTATTGCTGTTAATTATTTCAGTCAAATTGATGTTCGTGACATATTATGTTGGAAGACTTTTGTTTTACATGAAAGTGTTATTAATCAAACTGCTATTGTTTCAATTGCTCAGGCTCCCGTTTTGATTCAGCTGTTACTGAAGGATTACACCTTAATACCATACCCTTATCCTGGTATTAAATGCTTTCCGGCTTAATAAATGGCATGCAAAACTGTAATAAAACCTATATAATTTGTATCTAACCACTAGGGTACAGTAGAATCATAAGTTTTCAATGCCGTTTTTCATTGTGTATGGTCTAAAAGTGCACTCTCCTTGACGGTAGTAACGTATTCACTCTAAAATATATGACAGTATGGTCTGAGATGACCTTCATTGCTAACCTCTCTGACCAAGTGTTGCTTGATAGTGAAACTTCATTGAATTTTTCAGCAGTTTATAGGTGTCGGATGTGTCGCAATGCATCGTGTCACTGTATTACAACACCAGTTTTGTGTACAACATAAACTTTAACATATTAGCTTGATGACTTTTATTATGCTTAATAATTTCTCCTATAATTATTTTTGTGTACTGGGATTCAGAGGACAAAGTGGGATATGTACGGGAAAATGGATAGTCTCGCAGGGCACCCTGCTTAAGTAGTCTCGTTGGCCCAATCTAAAAGGTTCACTACACCCCTTGTCTTGCTGAGAGAGGCTATGGCAATTACCAGAACATTCTTTCAAAGATAACCCCAGTAACTCAATCCGCTGAAGGTCGGAGGCACACAAGCCGAGGTATGACTTATCACTGTGGCACACAGTGGTGTCCTTTGTAAATTGCTGCCCAATTCTCACATTATCACTCTATCCTTGGCACACACTTTCGCTCACAGGAGTGGGGACGGAGCAAGGGAAGCGATGCAGAGCAGTAAGCATGTAACACTACTAATACAGATCTACCAAAAAATGTTTTGCAACCGAGATTGAAATGAACAAACTTTGACTTGCAGATAATAGAAGTCTTTGCCCTAGTAAAACACAAAATGTTTGTAGATGTAAAATGGTTGATAGCTTTGCATTTTAGTAAGGTCTGAGTGATAATGGTGGAACTTAAGTTCTATCATGTCTATCATGAAATAACGTACAGAAATGGATACAATGGTAGACCAAGCAGAAGATAATGGGATAATGAAAAACAAAAGAGTTGTAACCGTCGGATGTTAAAAATTTTATAATTTATCATGTTCTAGAAAACTTTACGGGTGCAATTTTAAAAGCTGTGCTCAATACAATTCTTTGTTTAGTTTTTTGCAATTTTTTTTTACAATTTTTTTTAATACTTAACGCATTTGTTGCAACATCTGATAATGTCTGGATATAAATGTATGTCATTTGTGTTAACAATGAAATGTTTCTTTACTTAAATGCAGCTGAAGTTATGCCTTTATATTGTTTCCAATCATAATTACTTTTGAAAACATGTAATTTGTGTAATAATTGTAAGATTATTCATGTTCTGCTCTATGAATGGTTTTCCTTCATATATTTTCTAGGAACATTAATAATATGCAAACAAAATACAACTATCATAATTATCTTTGACACTAAACTTTCCATCATCCTGTGTTTTTTATCCTAATTGGTTTGTGGCTTCTCATTTGTACCTAAACGTCTCTCATCCAAAAATGTATTTAATTAATTGATAAAAATTGTGTAATAAATAGTAGATAGCTCTATTTAAGACTCTTTATGAAATAAGCATATAGATACTTGAAAGAGTGTACAATTAACTTATCATTAATTCAATTTTATGTTTTTCTAGATTTGCTGATAAATGGATGAAACTGGATTGAGACTTTTGGGAATGCCTATTAATGAAAAATAATACTTGACCACACAATTTTCTCACAGTATCTTAACCAAATAAAACATAAGTCCTGAACCCACCAATAATTCTTAAGTCTGATTTATTCCTGTAATGATTTAGAAATCTTCAAGGTCACTCAATTTTTCTGCCCATGGTGTAGTTGACATGTATATGAAGTGTGTAACCGTAATGTTTTATAATGCATTACTTACTACACTAATGTATTTTGTTGTTCCAGGATCTGCCAATGGTAGGGTATCTGGTAAAACAGATGGCTTGGCTTCACCGCCTGGCCCCTCTGAGGTTGCTTTTTTGTTGTGTTAAAAATGTTGAAAGTTTTCTTATTTTTAAATGCAGTTCCATAGGTTTTTATAGATGTTCGGAGCTACTAACTGAGTTATAAAGGAATTAGTTTTCATGTGTTGCTCAGTTCCCAATTGTGGTTTAGTGTTATGATGTGGATTTTTCATCATATATAAGTCTCAATTCATGCACTGCCAGTACGAAGTTCATGTCTATTACTTCTTTCTGTTTACCATGCCATAATGATGACAGAATGATGAAAAGCACAAAACGAATTACTGTTCTTAAAATGTGTTTTTCTAAAATATATTTCTGTTTTTATGGCATTGTATTTTATTTCTTTATGTTCTTACTGTGCTTCCCCTTATCAGCTGATTACACTAACTTTTTGCACATGACTTCATTTAATATCTGTGCGCACTGAGCCAATTTGTAGGTTTAATGTGTTTAGTGTGTATGTTTAATACATTGAAAGTGCTCCAAGCTTTATTTTTTTATTTCATTCAACTTCAGTAATTTAAAAAATTTACATCTACATTTTATTGTTTTCATGAGAAGATGTGTAAATATAGGTTTTCTGACAGTTGAGGGATCTAACTTCATACTTCTACACCAATTATTATGGGTAAATGTTTCAGCTCGAATAGCATGTATTAAAACTGCTATGGTTAAAATCTGTTGGTAGAGTTTGTTACCCAAGCTGTCAGTTCACTGTTTTTCAGTGTTAATTAGCTCACAAAATTTGCAAATTCAATACAAAACATTTTTTCTATGGCATACCAATTTAGTAGAGAGGTGAGGACAGCTCTTAATAACAAGATCTTGAGAGCCCATGAGGGTTACATGGATGTGGAGCAGCACTGCAATGCAAGGGTGGAAGATTCCAGAGAAAACCTACAACTAGTGGCATCTTCTTGCACAATTCCCATGTGCAAAAATCCAGTAATTATCCTGCCGGAAATCAAACCCGGTTCACTGTGGTGGGAGGCAAGTGCTTTAGCTGCTATGCCAACCTTGACCCCAGCATAGTGATGAGAACCATACTAATAACTTAAAGAACCAAGGTATTTGATCAGCTCAACATTGTGCAACAAATAATAGTTTAAAACTTTCTATCATTTTCCATTTGCTTTTATGTTTCAGATTAAATTTTTAGCCATGTACATACTACAAATTTGTGGTGCTGTAAAAAAACTGAATTAGAATTTAAATTTGGAGACTAATACATTTTACTCATGATAAGTATCAAAAAAATTTTCATTCCCAATATTGATTCACTTGCCAAATTTTAATTTCTCTTGGTGTACTTTATTGTACAATCATTACACATATTATGCCTTATTCAATGTAAAACAATTTTAATGTAACCACCATTTCAGGTGAAGTGAAAAAAAAAATGTGGGGTGATGGACTAAATCATCTATCCATTGCTTTCAATGAAATTTATAATATGTCTGTTAATATTACAGTTAATATAAATTGCCACTTATTTTTATTTACTTTTTGTGTTGGATTATTTTTATGTACACTAGGCTGCATTCAAATTGCCACTCTGGAAAATAAACAAAATGCTAGCCCTTAAGTAAAATTATAAATGCTGATAATGCTAAATATGGTGACATCTACCACATTTGTCTGCATCTGAACACATATTGCTGCTCTCATCGGCAAAGTCAATGTCTTTGGGCAACTCGGATGATTCATTGTTGTGCTATAATGCATAGTCTCTTGAGCTGTCCAGAGCATTGTCCATGCCCGCCTTTTTGAAGCCCATTGTGATGGTTTCATTGTGTATCATATCATGTCCCAAATCTTTTGTGATCCATGAACATAACAGTTCCAAAGAAGGGCAATTAACTTTTCCATTGAGTCTCAGCTCATG
The DNA here is from genome assembly GCA_002778355.1 of Clitarchus hookeri. Lineage (NCBI taxonomy): Eukaryota > Metazoa > Arthropoda > Insecta > Phasmatodea > Phasmatidae > Clitarchus > Clitarchus hookeri. The sequence continues at coordinate 339,501 of NQII01002340.1, forward strand.
GTCGTCACTTATTGTCCTTTCGTAAAACGTCACAAGTTGTCCTTAAATGGTTTCAAAATGTAGATGTGTATAGCAGCTGGTAAACAGCTGGGAATTTCAATTTGCTGCATTCGGTGTTGGAGAAATTTCTTGCAACTTCCTGGGTAACAGGGACACAATAAGGCTCTGTGCACACTAGCAAGATTTTGACGCACAATCACAGTGAGAATTTTTAGTGCGATTCAGCAGTACATTTATGTAAATGGAGCGATGCAAACTTGGGAAGATCGCGGCGGCCTTGCAGCGAACACGTGAGAACGCAGTGCTCACTAGTTTCTGCTACATTGTAGCAGTCTTGCTGTGACATACTGGGCTACGGCGAAGCAGAAGTGTGTGTGTTGGAGCATTTGGCAGTGTACATGCTACTCGCTCGCTGTCGCCGAACTGTACTCTTAATCAAAAGTAATTACAGAACTAGCATTCGTCGTCCCTCGGATTGTAAACATTGTACTATGTACAGATGTTTTCCAGTTTATTTATTGGTGTTTTTCTATCAAGTCATATAATATAATTTGTTTTGTTTATCTTCGTTTGAGTAATGTATACTTTTAAAAGTAACTTTTTTCTCATGAAACGATAATGAAAGATATGTTATTCATTTTCGTTCAACTGAAACGAAAATGAACGAATTTGACGAATTTCATAACATTTTAGCAAGTTATTCAAAATCACAAATTAGTTGTACAACCAAACCAAAAAAAAATTAGGATATAGAGTTTTTAATACAAGGGGTCTTGTCTACATTTAAATTTATGTTTTATGTAGTTATTTTAGTTATACAATAATGAAAAAACTCAAATATTCATTGAAATCTAGAATTTTAATTTTGTTACAACTTTCAGAACCAAATTTCTTACCGCAATGAAAATTAAAGTAGTCAATGTTGTTTTGGTATGCCGAATATTTTCACAACCCTACATACATGCTTGTACATATATATACACACGCTATATTTTATGGATTTTGTGCATTATCCAGAAAGTCTGGCATTTATCTTTCATTCTGGCTGAGTTGCTAGCAAAAAAAATTTGGTTCAGCTACACTTTCAAAGGGGATTACGCCCCTCCAGTGGACTTTAGCTATAGTTCGTATTCATACAGTATTTTTGAACAACACCGACAAACTTTGCTAGGTTGTTCCTTATTAAAATATTGTAATACGAAAACTTTTTTCCCTTAAGTGATTATTAAGATAGCTATGGACCCCAAGAAATTGAGTTTTGAAATACTTTTAATTTAAAATATCAAAGTATATGTGATGAAGTAACGAATCAGTGAAACGTGATTTTTGTAACGATGAACTAACATCTGAGAACACAGTTGGTAAAATCATCCCTCTTTATTGCATAAATGGGCATTGCCACTTTATGTTTACATGAAACTTTGTAATACTGAGCAGTAAACTACTTGTTAAGACAAATTATTAATTATCGCATATAAATTGACAGAAAAGGTCTTGTAAGAACACACAGGTAAACCTTTTCTTCATACTATTACATATTTTACCATGTGTGACATTTGTAAAATCTGAATCTCCCCGTTCCCCCATACCATTCTTGAAACATCCTATTTCCAAATACATAAGAAATTAACAAAGCTATTTTCTGAAAATTTACTTGTTATGAACTACCCACATATACTTCATAATATTGGTTTTATGTGAAATGAGAAGTAAAAGTGTCTGGTATTTTAATGCGTAGTTACACTACGCATTAACATTGCTATGAATTACTTGCTTCATTAACAAATTTTTTGTATGACAGAGATTGGGCTTTACAAATTCAATGTGAAGCAATGTACAGAATTTGCTAGTTCTCACCAAGCTAAGATACCATAATACTTAATCTAATAGTATTCTGCAAACCTCACATCAAACTGAAAGATTTGAAAAGTTTTGAGATCATGAAGCACTCGCTATTTACTGCTGCTTTGTTAGTCTATAATGTATCTTAATAAGGAAGCAGATGTAGCAAGCAGCCTTTATATAAAAAGTTCATTTTGCATATGTTGCAGTATTTTTCACAAGGGACGTTTGTGTTAGTGTGTCTCATTTCATTTGCCAAATGTTTGGAATTTCAGTTAATGTATAATGTTAATGACTGATGCAAGTTAATATATTCATGAACATATTTTTTTGTAACACCACAATTGTTTTTATAAAAATGGAAGTATTCTGTTTTCTAGAAACCTGCATGTATGTATGTGTATATATATATATTTTTAATGTTATGTATATGTAAAGAATGACAAACTGAAAAAATATGAGTTGTGTATTTTTTTTTTTTTTTGGTGCCCTGTTTTGAGAAAAGCTTGGTTCTGCAGTGCGAGTTAATCTAATTTTGTTCCTTTTTAAATTCTATATGCTTCCAGATCAAATTTTATCAATTATTCTAATATTACAGGAAATACAATCACCAGCACACAACATCTTTGAATATACAGAATTTTAAAATAATTTTTTACGTTATTTATATGTGGTTACCAATTTTAATTCTGAGTTCTATTTAAGGATGTTTGATAACTTCCTGCTCATAATTTTGTTTATTTGTTTTATATTGAATGTGTATGATCATTCCCAGCTCATTTTTATATATTCATGTGAAAAACAGGTCAGTTTGTACACACTGTAAGGATATACAATATTTTTTTTTAGGTTGCATAGATATTGCATAATCAGCAGACAGTCTAAATTTTATGCACTGTAGTATTAATAAAAACTGAACTAATTAAACTGATTAAAAGAACTTGCACTTGAATGCCAATGACTGTTTCAAGAGATATCTGTTATTTCTCTAGGATAAGCATTTGATTTTTTATCATGTTGCATAGAATTATGTACAATTTTCATATAGGTAATAGTTTACTATTTTTAAGTATGATAGTTGCCAAAGGTGGTGTCAAAATTATGGTAGTGTTTTTTTATCATCATTGTTTTAGTCCGATAATTTATTTGTTATTACTAAATCACAACAATGTCAATTGCAATTTTGACTGCTAATTATGCAAAAAAAATGTCAACAGAAAACATTTTTATTGTATAAAAGTTTTGTCAATCATAGTGTCTAGGAATTGCCCACTGTTTCACATAAAAATGAGCTGGAAATCATCGTACATGCTTAATACGGAAGAACAAAAATTACTTTTGAAAAATTTTTGTATACTGATTTTGAATTTCCCACCATAGTTTCGATTTGAATAGCCTGCCATTTAATTTAGCTCATGACACAGCCACTTGGGGCGCTAGTTGATACTTTCTCTATGGGAGATATCAATCTACAGAATATTTTTGTCTATGGTTAAGATCTAGCAAGTAAGTATGCAGTAGTTTAATTTTTTCATAGTACATTTATTTGTAATTTTAAAGCTAAGCACACCATTGTTGTAGGTGTGATTTTATGCTACTGTTTCAACCCGGACACAATTTAACTAAAGTGTTCTTCTACACAAAAATTGTTTTTTAAAATACTTTGTGTATGTTCAACTTATAAGATTTTTTTACAATAACACAGTTAAAGTTGCTGGGATGTGAAACTGCCAAATTCACAAAAAATAGATGTTAATTTCCAAAAGCATAGAGGCTTTATTTTGTACAAAATTAATCCTATTTTTTCCAGCCACTATGGTTAGGTGATGAATAACTTAGTAAATACTTGTTAACTCAATGACTACTATCTCATAAATAATTCAGAGGAAGGGTTATGTGTAGATAAAGTGCTGTGAATTATTGTATCCTGACTTTTAGAATGTAAGTTGTGATGATGGAGAGAGAGTAGTTAGTATGTGTTAAAATTCTACTGTGTGCAGGAAATGTGTGATTGAGTTAGTTTATGGGTTTTATTTTAAGTGCTGTGTACATTATATACATACTCTGTTTAAGATGAACTTCATTCTCATTTGGAAGGAGTTACAGAACTGAAGTTTGGAGACCAAATTCAAGTCTAGCTGAAACATACTAAGACCAGGATTATAAGGGGCAGTACATAATTTCAAAATATTGAGTTTCATTTTTATCTTGATTTAATTCCATGATGTTAAAAAACATATCCAAAACGTGTACCATCATACTGCAGTAAACAAATTTCACCATTCGTATGTATTGTGTAAGGGTGTATTCTACCTTGAGATCTAGAGGCTCTGGAGCAGTAAGAGCCACAAAGGATAGATCATTGCCTCCACGTGCAAGGCACTGAATTGGCATGCAGTTTTTCCATTGTCAGCTCACCTCTATGAGACTACGTAATAACCTACCATAATTATTTTATAGGGCAATAATAAATAAAATGTAAGCTGAACGTTACTGTATTTTAAATACTCTGTACAGGAATTTCTATGTTTGTAAATTATTGTGAAGGTGCCAGTTTGGGCTGTTTTCATCTTGAAGAAATAGAGAGAGGCAGAAATAAATTGGAAACTACTCTTCGCACATAAGATTCTTATGCTATTTGTAAGGAGACAAAATTCATTATTGTTAAACTGGTGCTAAATTATAGCTATACAATTGAAGCTCTGCACGTTGTTTAGCAGCTGAGGTAGATGGTGCTCTTAACTGTTGATTGTAGTCTTTTCCAAATTATCAGAGACCTTAACAAGAAGTTACTGATATAAATAAGAAGCTTACTTTCCTCAACATCGGTGCAATTAATTTTTAAATAAATTCTCAAAAGTTGAGTTGGTAGGTAGGACTTTACTTCTCTTCGAAAGCAATAACGTTAGAAATAAAACCAGAAATGTATGCAACATTAGTGAGGCAATTAAAAATACATACGTGCCTTACCTGGGACTTAAACCTAGAAAACCTCGTACAATAAGCTAGTATGCAATGCACTGCATTACAGCATTTCAGCCATCACTTCAGCAAACGTCGCCCAACACCCTTGGCTGCCCTCTTGGCCAGCGTCCCGCCACCCAATAGGGAAGCAGTGTCAGTCATCGAGGAGGTCTGGGGAAACGCATCGGTCAGTGTGGCACCCTCGCCAGCACTGCAGCCGCACCACGCCACACCCCCTACCTGCACCGATGCTCGATATGGGACCGATGATGGGGCGGGGGAAGAGTGGTTGACTCAGTTCATCAGCAGCCGAAGGAACACCGTCGGACAGCGACGCCTCGTGCGTCCTGCCTCACCAACCGCACTGCCACTGGCACCTACCACAGCGCTACCATTACTGTGAAAGCAGCGCAGTCATGCCACACCAGCAACAGCGAGATGCTGTGATGCTGGATTCCTAACACAGCTACTAGCTGCGGCCAAGCTGCCGACGTGGGCCGCCTTGCTGCTAGACGCCTTAAACACCTGCTGAGCGTGGGGTTGAAAGGGTTCCCACGGGGGTGGGGGGTCATTTGACGCCAACCACAGCTCTCCCAGAGCCATTGTCGACCCACGCACACCATATAGTGGAGCAGGTAGGAACTATCTACTCAAGGTACCAGCCGCGTGACCGCAGAGGCTGCCCAACTTGTGCTACATGAGTCAGTGTAAACTTTCAACGCCACAAGGCATAACTTTGTGTAAACCACCTTATAAAAGCTGATCCATCTTTCATAATTAATATCTTAATTAATAAACAGACGGGAAATGGATGTGGCACAATCCCTGCACTGGTAACAGAGTACCAAGGGTGTAAAGTGCCGACTACGTTGTTGCCGAGATCTAAGTAATCCTGTAACTATATGGAAAACTAACTAGTGCATCGGGCAATGCTTAATATAGGACCACAGCAGTAATTATTGATAATTTTTATCAGAGCATTGCATAACAAATTACAAATTACACACACTTGTCTTGACTCCACCTGTGGATCATTTGAACTCTAACTGAACCACACAAAAAATTCTCATGGCAAATTAGCATAATTTTTATATTAATTAAAATACTTTAATTAATGAATGTTCATTCTCTTTTGGTTTCAAAGTTCTCTATGTGTGTATTCTCTTTTTCAGGTAGCAGCAAAGACTCCTTTCTAAAATTTGTAAATGCTACGTAATTTTTATCACGTTTTTGTATTACAATGTATTTTTCCAGGGTTATATGTTCCATTTCACCCATTTCACTTTTGTAGAGGGATATTCTGTTCTGGCGGGCAGCAGTCAACTCCCGTTACCTCCGCCATGCTACCCCCTCTTTGGACTTAGAGTAGCAGGTATCAGGGCAGGTCACGTCACGTGGCTCAGGGGTGAAGAAAATTTTGTATTCAAATCACGTAGCTGCAATATACTGTTAATGCTACTGGAACCTTTTGCTTAACTTCTTCATGCACCCCCAAGTATGCCTCCCTTCCAGAACAGACTCACGGCCCCTCTGGCATAATGCATAATTTAATTCTTTTGTCGTGTCTGGTGATGCCTTTGTGTTGCAGCTTCGGTCAGTGCGGGGCCTCGAGCCGCACGCCCGCTCAAGTGTCCATCTCATCTGTATTTTTTGCTAATATACAACTGTTATTTTTCTGAAAACCGATGTGTTTGTGTACTTTATTCCCGCATCACAGGGATCTTATGGGCGACGGCCCCTTGTAACCGTCAACTACCTGCCACATTTTCTACAGCAAGTAAGTCTGAGTGTATTTGTGTGAAATTTGAAGTGTTTATGTCAGTGTATTGGAATTTTGTGCTGGCTCGTAGTTCAGGAGTGCGGATGTTCCGTAGCATATTCAGTCACCTATGTCAATAAGACAAGGGTTGTAAGGTCCATTAGCTCGGGCTTCTCGAACTTGGCCTACCTCAAGAGTCTCGTGGTAACCCGAGCGGATTCCCATAACTGGGTAGCTGGCGCCCTCCAGACAATAATCTCATCGCCGGGACCCTGTGACCAACCCCAAAACGAGTCAATTGGCATAGCCCAACATGGGTCTTCCAATGCCAATTTCCTCATGTCAAACTAAATGTCAGCCATTTTGAGAATAAATGTTTGACATACTTAAAACGTGCAATTTTACATCATCTGCTGCAGTATTATTGTTTGCCAAATTTGATAGTATTTGGTTAATGGTTTCCGTGAGAGATGAACAAAACTTAATTTAGTCACATTGTGCTATCGTACAAAGTGGCGGAGAAATTATACTCCATGTAGGTACAGTTGATAAATGTAATATCTGCTGGCAAAATCAAAGTTATGTTCGAATTGATTACATAATTTTGACGACATAGCATTCTAAGCTTAAATGGCTATATAGACACCATATTGAAAAAAAATGGCGTGTGGGGAGTGCACCCAGGGCAAGGCGACACCCACCGAGTGACGGTCTTTCCAGCTGGGACCCGTAGGTGACCGTCATCCCCGGGCATGACAGAAATGAAACCCTAGAATGGAGCAGCACTGGAATGCAAGGGCGGGGGAAACTGGAGTACCCCGAGAAAACCCGCCGGCAAGCGGCATCGTCCAGCACGATTCCCAAATGCGAAAATCGGGAGTGAACCCACCGTGGATCGAACCCGGATCGCCGTGGTGGGAGGCGAGCGCTCTGGACACTACGCCACCGCTGCCCCCAGTACATACCACACCTACACGTGTAATTTTTGGGTCAACTACCCACTGAACCACCGCACCCCGTAAGTCATGTGATTGTTGGGCACGTAAGTTTTATCAGCATGCGAGATGACCGTAACAATCTCACCTGCAAATTAGCAGTGTATGAGAAGACCTACATCCTCACAAGGCAGACATCAGGAATACTCTCTCAACAATATGTCATTGTCGACACGGGGTGAGTCCAGGAGCAGTCATGTGGGCAAACTGTATGCCCCTAGAGAAGATTCTGCTTAACCGAGCTGGTGCCCTTATTATCTAAGTTTACCTAAACTAATTTTAAATCTGTCACTGCTAACTGTCAACACCTGATACTGCTCCTGAGCTCACGACATCCCGTCACGGTAAATTTTTTACCAAGATATGACAACTTTATTAATTTGTATGGTGGTATCTTCCAAAAAGGCTGACAAAAGTGGTTATGTGTTGGTGTATACGATGCTTCTTACAGATACTTTCAGTATACAAAATTTAGCCGAAATGGTTATATGGTATGGCAGCTATACTAAATAAACCTAAAAAATTTGTATTGTTGCCATTTTAAAAGTAAGTGCCTAATCAAATTCAATAACTTTTGTTTACTTGACCTATCATAGTTGAATTGGGTGAGAATTGGTTTAATAGTCATTGAGATAAAATGTAAAATCTTAATTTTTTCAATTGGTGCTATTTAAAAAAAAAACCAACCGATTGCCAATTGTCTCAAAATTTAGTGCTTACACAATGTTCTGCTAGAATACAACATTTGGTTTCATCAGTTTAATGGTTCCAGAGATATGTAATATCACCTCAAATTTTTAATTGTCCTCCATTTTGAAAGTGCCCGACGTGGCCGGAAACTATTAAAGTCTTGTCCTTACTAAGTACTATATGTGTACAAAGTTTGGCAAAATTTGGTCAATACGTTCAAAAATGGTTAAGGAAAGGGAAACCAACAGGAAAGTGTTCTTATAAGCCTTTCTTTCCTCCGGTAAGTAGACTTAAAAAGTTCCTTATGTAGACAATTTTTAAGGATGTTTTTCCACATTAGTGACCGTATGAGAATCCCCTTCGTATAACTTTTTCTTCACACATTTCACTGTAATTTTCTTGTATTCTGATGCCTCACAGTTGTCGGGCATGTTGAATGAAATGTTCAATTCATTATTCAGTCGTGTAGTATATCACTATTTAGTTGAAATTTCAGCTTCATAATTTTTTTTTATTGGTAAAATATATGTGCACAATGTTTGCCAAACAAAAATTTTTTGTAGTATTTAGTTCTGTGTAGAACTTGTGTTTCATTTCTTAAACATAAGGTGTAGCAAGAGAAATAGCCCACTTATAGTAAATTAAATACCACGGAATAATGCAGTATTACAACTACGGTGCTTCTATTTGTTTAAAGTATCAGGTCTTCCTCATTGTATCAAGCACAAAACTTTATTGTTTTAAATAAATTTGTATGAATCAAATCTTTAAAATGATGTGCCATAATGATACTCTGTATTTACACACACTAATTGTAGTTAGTAGTACAAGTATTAGTCAATGGCCCAATTACTATTATTTCTTTTTGGTACTGTAAAGCATTTAAGCATGGATAATGTTTAAAAATTACAGCCTTTGCTAAGAATCACTTTTTGAAAACTTTATTTATTTTATACCTTTTTTTTTCTCCAGTACCACTATTTATGCCAGTAGAATATTAAGCCACTTATTTGTATATTCCAAATGTATAGTGATACGCAGTTTCCTCCATGACTTATATTATTTGCGACATGCATGTGATACTAGCACACAATAAAAGAAATCTTTCTATAACAACAGAAATTCTCTATGTAAACATGTGTAAAACTGAAGCATTTAATATCGCAGACCCCTAAATATTGAGTACATATGGGAAATAAATTACAGACTTTAGGAGGGAGAGACAGGGAATAGTTCAATTGCTTCCAAAGTAAGTTTTATTTTACCAGGAAAATAATAGTGCATTTCTGGTAAAAATCATATTTTTGTAATAAAATTTATCTTGCCAGAAGATTTCCTTGTGTGCTTGCACTTTTCCCAAGACATGTCAAAAACAGATGGCCAGGCTGTGAGCCCATTGATTTACAGGTAGCATCAAAGGTTGTACATTATAGTTTACTTAATGCATTCATTATTTATTAATGGCTATATTTGCACAGCTAACACCTGCTCTGGTTTTGGAGGATTGTATAGCAAAGTAAATATCAGCGAATGTTTTTAGGAGTATAATGACCTATGGTTTGTGCCCATGGCCAGTATCGACGATTCCAATTGGAAGATATCACTAAGAAACTACAGTGGGAAAATTTTCTCTTTCCCCTTTTTTTTTTGTGTCTATTTTTCTGTCCTCTTGCTCTTCCTTTCTGCCCACAACCAAAAACACAAGGACAAAAACAAAATAACTCGAATGGAAATATTATTAGCTATTAAAAGAAACTAACTGTCTGCGCATTCCCACACAAAAGGGAAGGGTGAGCTAATAGAAATTGCAACCCCACTGTGTTTAAATCATGAAATAATATATGACCACCTGAATATTGTGTGCATTCAAAGATTGAGAGATGCAGAAAGATCGCACATACAGCGAGGAGACAACATCCCATATTTATAGACTGGAGAGCCAAAAAAGCTGGTGTAGGCGTGCGTATGCAAATAAGAGGTATGGGACATAATCTCCAAGGTAGCGATAAAATTTGGATTTTTGCGTACGACCATTTTACGATTGTACCGTAAATATCGGGGATCCGGTAAAATATCAAATCTTCGACATCGCTGCGGCCAGAAAAATATTGTGAATGAACGGGACAAACAACGACTGACGAGAATCGTTTAACGTGACACACGTGCAACCCTTTCTCATATTGGCGCAGATTTCAATGCTGGGGCATCAACAAGTGCCAGCGTGCGAACTATTCAACCGACAATCATTGATATGGGCTTTCGGAACCGAAGTCCCACTCGTGTACTGTTGTTAACTGCACGACATAAAGTTTTACACCTTGCCTGGGCCTGCCAACACTGCCATTGGACTGTTGATGACTGGAAACACATTGCTTGGCCTGACGAGTCTCGGTTTCCAATTGTATCGGGCGGATGGACGTGTACGGGTATGGAGACATCCTCATGAATCCATGGACCCTACATGTCAACAGGGGACTGTTCAAGCTGGTGGAGGCTCTGTCATGGTATAGGGCGTGTGCAGCTGGTGTGAAATTGCACCCCTGATACGTCTAGATACGACTCTGATAAGTGACAGATACGTAAGCATCCTGTCCGATCACCTGCACCCATTCATGTGCATTCCGATGGAGGTGGACAATTCCAGCAGGACAATGCGACACCCCACACGTCGAGAGTTGCTACAGAGTGGCTCCAGGAACACTCTTCTGACTTTAGACACTCCCATTAGCCACCTAAATCACCAGACATGAACATTATTGAGCATATCTGGGATGCCTTGCAACGTGCTGTTTAGAAGAGATCTCCACCGCTTCGCACTACTATGGATTTGTGGACTGCCGTGCAGGATTCATGGTGTGGAATGCCTCTTGCATACCTTAAGACGTTACTCGAGTCCATGGCATATCGTCGTGCGGCACTGCTGCGTGCTCGCGGCTACCCTACACGATATTAGGCAGGCGTGCCAGTTTTTTTTGCTCTTCAGTGTATAAAGTAGTAAAAATGGCCCAAACTGAGTCCATATGCTGTCTCAAATAATCGGTGGGATGTCTCAGTAAACTGACTGTAAGTCACTAAAGATTCGGCATAAGATCCGTGTTAACGCCTTTTAGCTGTGTGGTTTTAGGTTAAATGTAATTTTGAGGGGCGATACAAAATATTTTAGGAGGATTTTGTTACGTGTATCCCAGACTAGGCGCCAGACACCATCGGTAGATGGTGTCTGGCGCCTAGTTTTCAGGGTACAGCTGGCTGTTCACCCGGATGTACACAGTTCCTCGGTTAATTGTTGGATGAGCCCGTCAGGTCAGGAGAATCAGACATACCGTATGTCTGCAGTGTTGTGAGTTTATTCAGGTTAACCCACATGTCTTTAACTTTGAAAAGCTCTGAGTTGAGCATACTGAACTTTGACGTGAACCGCGCTTTCACGAGTCCTTTATGCCCACTATGACTGCTCAGTTATGTCTACACACCGACAAGCTTGTGGGCACGAGTGAGGGTGTGCATAATGGTATCAGTGCAAATGCATTAGTGGTTCTAATCTATACCATGTAATTATTTCATAAGTGTATTTATTAATAGCATCAGTGAATGTAATTAATATCATTTGTTTTGTCATCATTGGAGACAGTCTGCACAGCCAGAGACATGTGACATTTTACATTTGGCAGCACTGTGGCTGGTACGATGGAAACATGTAGAATCAGTATAATTTTTATTGTGTATTGTTTAAGGGAAAATTATGTCATCTTAGTTTAATTTAATTCATGTCCCTTTCATCTCATTATCATTTTTAGTGTATCTTGTACTTCATCGCTTCGCCGCATGGTGTTGGCTGCGCTCAAGTAGCGGAAGCCGGCCATGCTTTTCCGCTCAGTTATTGTCAGCACTTCAACGCATCCAGACGTGTAAGCCTCTTGCTCCGCAGAGGCCTTCGGCACAGAAATCATCAGTTGAATTGGTATCCAGCGACATAGGTCACCATTTAAATCATTATTTTTATCTGTTTTTTTTATTTTACTTGTATAGCGCCGAGGGGAGAGCGACGTTATTATTTATCTGATCACATGGTCGCTCGCAGTTTCCGGGCCATTAAGGCCACGTGTCTTGTATTATAGTTGTGTGTGCAGTAACGAGTCTCAGGTAATAAATACCTCAACAAGCATCGTTCGCAAGTGTTTTATTTATAATTAATTAAGGTGTGCGAGGCGGCCTACAGCCTCGCCATCATGTGTGACGGAGTGTTGACCAGAGTCCCCTAGGCCGTCGACCTGAAACGAACCTCAATCTCATCAGCTCACCGCAGAGCTGTGATGCCGGGCACATAAATATCACACCATCAACTCTGGTAACACCGCAGGTCAAGTTGGCTTTCATAACACGGGACGTAAAATCCACCGTAGCTAAGCTTGACCACATCAACTTTAAGGTTACTTTAGTTGGGTTTGGTGAAGGCATGTTGTAGAGGACTCTTACTTACCCCGAAGTGCTCGAAAGCAGTGCTTAAATAAAATACACGAAGTATGAGAACTCTGGTGTAATTACCTGTGCACAAACAATTACATCACATGTGACGACTTATGCTTGTTCTGGCCTGCTAGGTAGGCTATGTTGTAAATAATCGCAAATGGCCATTGTGGATTTTTAATGGATATTACACTTCCCCAGGCGATTAAAGTCCCAGTGAAGAAGAGGATTTGGAGTGGGGGTGAATCCAGGAGAGAATTAAACGAAAAAAGGTTCCAATAAATGCTTTAATTTTGAAAACCAGGGTCCGTTACACAAAAGTTGAGTTCACCCGAAATGCACACGCGATGCGACCGACCCCTTCAGACCCTAGATAATGTATGGAGTGCTGCTAGTGGCATATTTGATTGTTCACACTCTTAGTGTCTCTTCTCTTACTCTTAAATATTTGCTTCTGAATTACCCTACAAATTAAGTGCACTGGGCCTGCCATAATGCACGCTCCCCCCGCCACTGTTTCGTCATGGGGGCTTTTAGGAAGGGGGTAACATGTGATGCATTGCACTCGGCACTCACTGTGCACTGGTGCTGGTTAAGGCGGTCAAATGAGCAGCGTAGCAAATGGTTTGAAAGACAAGATGCCATCATGCATCAAATGCCCCCCACACCCCATCCTGTTGAGACCATTTGCGGGCTACTCATCAGACACCGCAGAAACGGTTTGAGAGACAAGATGCCATAATGCATCAAACGCCCCCCACGCCCCATCCTGTTGAGGCCATCTGCGGGCTACTCATCAGACACCACATGGACAGGCCGTAATCCCATGATGTCTGGGCCGTATGGCCTACAGGGCCCTGGATGGTGGTGGTGCGCCTGTTCTGAATAATGTCCTGACATCGGTGGCCTGCTGCTGTGTGGGAAGCGGTAGTGTCACCGCAGGACAGGCATGCCTGTGTTGGCTGATGCCTCCGTCGTGAACTGGAGGAGGGGGGGTGGCGAGCAAAAAGCCATTACTGCTTCTACTGCTGCTGCTTCGCAGACCCCACTGCTGTTGGTAGCGACCTAAGCTGGCTGTGATCAAGGAGAGTTGATCCAAATGATGACCTCTTGGCTGGTGGCGGTATTCCTTCTGCAGTGCTGACTCGATGTTACACCCCTTCGCCATAGGTGGATACCTCTGGAAACTAATGACACCATCAACAGTGTGGCAGGAGGTCCCGGGGTGTCACCTGTAGTGGACGAGGAGAGGATGGTGGAGGCCCCTGTCGAGGTGGGTGCCACGATGCCAGGTGTCGCTATGCAGGCAGGCCATGTTTCTGATTCCTCTTGCTGGTTGAACACCTGTGGTGGCGTTGGTGCGGGAACGGTGCCGCATCATCCACGATAATAGGGTTGCCTCCACAGTGCGCATCTTCGGTCATGCAAGATCCTGTAGATGCACTTTCCTCCTGCATGAGTGGTCGGAGGACCTCGCCATCATGGGACATCATCTCGTGGCATCTCCTGGTGTTAGGCGCAAGTCATCCCATGCACCTTGACAGACTTCCTGCCAAGCTGGACCAGGTAAATGGTGGGTCTGATGACTCGTACGATCATGTGCAGAAGACCCTTTGGGCTGCAGACTGCGGGGTTATTATGGACAATATGTGATCTCCAGGCATAGGCGAGATGGTGGTCGGCAGACACAGTGCAATGTATTCTCGCTGGTGAGTGCATACCTCTTTGTATTCCCTCACACATTGTTCATGTCGGGCATCACTTTTGTATGGGTCACCACTATCTTCTGCTCATGGGCAGTCAAATTCACCAGGCAAGGTGAGGTTGTGGCCCAGCATAATGTCGGCAGGTGACTTGCCATTGGTGGCATTGATGCGCCGACAGTTGTTGAAAAGGGCAGCAGGCAGATGGTTGGCCCAGGTGGTGGGCTGGTCACCCAAATGGAACTGCAGTTGGGTCTTGAACTCGATGTAAACCGCTCGTCCATGAGCTCCTTGTGCCCACTCTGACCGCCGTAGTCACAACTACACCAGGCCACACCAAATAGATCAGTCCAAGAGTGCGTAGTGCAGGTCAACAAGAACGGAACTTGCTTCTTCTTGCTGACAAATATTACGCAACTCAAGAGACCGTCCTACTCATTTATTACAAGAGGTAACTCTTTTATTTAAAAAGTAGGCTATCCGAAACAGTTTTTACCCTAAAGCCACAGTCATTGGACGCACTGGGAATTGGTCGTCGATTAGTAGCAGTTCGCATTGCGACCTATGGCCCTATGCACCACCAAGTGGTGTCGAACGGGCTTGTAGGCCGAAGTTGAAGTGATAAGTGCCCCCAAAGTGTCACCAGTAGTATGTAGCATTTTTACAAACACATTAAACACCATCACCGTATACACAGCTACAGTCAGGGGTGTGTTTTATATTGTATTAAAAGCAATCAAGCATGGTATTCCACACCCCATTGCCCAGGTGGACTCGTCCATCACTTCAGGAGATAGCCATCTGTAAACACTGTAGCCAGTGAAATTCAAAAGCGTCATAGGTAGTGAAATGGACACAATTTTTACGAGAAAATATAATACTGTATTAATGTTAATATATATAAGGTCAATTATGTTTTCACAAAGGGAGATTGCCTATACAGGCCTCCATCCTTGTAATATGTAATTTTGTGTTGTGACATGCCCCATCAACTTCTCAACTACAAGCATAACATACATTTGTTAATAAACAGGGGTATCACCAGTGTGTTGCATTTAATTTATAAATTTTTTCACCACTGCAATCATATCACATAGTGTTCATGTTATGTTTCATCATTCGCTGTTTGACTTCGGTTCTTGTGACTCGTGATGGAAACCGAGGTCACTTGCCCAGTTCGTCTCAGCACTCGGACCAGACCGGCGGCATTGGTCACAAGGTATAAATAGTGCAACAGTATATATGTGACAACATCAACAAACTGACAGAGATATCCTGGGCCGTGTGACCGAACGACCCTTATCATTATCTCTCCACTGGGTTATGGCGCCGGGCAATCCTACACTCAACCAGCCCTGGGTAACCTCGACCACATCAAATTCCTGGTTGCAGAGCTCTATGGGGTTGGCACGAGAGTGGTAGATTGCTGTCTTCGGGGGTAGCACGCCCCAGCCGGCATTTTCTGCCAGTGAATTGCATGCGATGATCGGCAAGCAGGTTATGCGGATATCCCCACCTGGGAAAAAAGTCTGTCTGCAGGACCTTGGCGACACTCGTGACTCATGTGCTGCTAAAGGAATACGCCTCGTCCCACCTTGATAAGTTGTCGGTAACCACCACAATGAACCTCTTCCCCCTGGATGACCTGGGGTAGGATCCCACGAGGTCTAGCGATGCTGTATCAAAGGGCTTAGTGGACATTCGGGCTGTTGTACACCGTCATCTCGCAATGTTTTGAATTGGTTACACTTGACACATTGTTGCATGTATCTGCATACGTGCTTGGTTAGTCCGGCCCAAAAGAAATGTTCACGCATGTTGTGGATCGTTTGATCCATTGTTGTGTGTCCTGCTACATTGCTGTCGTGCACATATTTCGGTAACTTCAATGGCACTAGGGAGGAACGAACAGTATCCACATGTAATGGTTACTATGTGAACTAGTTTCTAAATGGCCATCTGTTATGTGGCATCGTACCTCGCCAAGGTTGGGCACACACTTAAACATGACTTAATTTTCTGGAAGGCGTAGCCGTTGGTGCGGTTCCATTAAAAATGCCGCTGGGTTGACAGTAGGTCGGTGAGTGCTCCCAGGATTAGTTTATTAGTCCAAAGAATTTCCAGAACTGTTGTGCATATGTGGTGGTAGGTGCTCGTCGATCAAATGTAGTTGTTCGGGGTTGGGTTTGTTGCCTTCCTCATTGACGGAATGCCCCAGGAAGTTAATGCTTGTCTTTCCGAGGTGACATTTTGCAGTTTGACATGTGAGGCCATTGTTGGCCACCCTCTCAAGCACAAGTGACCGGTGGTTTAAGTGCTCTTCCCAACTTACCAACCATATCTCCACATCGTCCAGGTAGGCGAGTGTGAATTCGCAGATGAGGCTGTCCAGCACTCGTACCTCACCATCCGGAAAGGGGCCTGGGCATAGTTCGGTCCGAACAACATGGCACTGAAATGAAAATGCCTGCCATCGGGGACCGTGAAAGCTGTCTTGCCATGGTCTTCAAGCTTGATGGGCACCTGCCAATAGCCGCTCTTGAAGTCAATGGGTGACATGTCCTATACTTGCCCTAAGGATCTGAGGGCATCTTTGATGCTGGTGTATGGTGGTAACAGACTACATTTCGCTTGGTTCACTGGTCGTAAGTCTACATAAAACCTTCACATGCTGTCTTTTTAGGGGCTAGTGTTATGGCAGAATTGAAATCACTGTTTGTTGGTTCAGTAACACCATCATTGAACATTTCTTGAATTTGCTCTTTAATAATCCTTGCTTGATGTGGTGAACAACTGTGTGGTGGAGTGCAAGTAGGCTTGTCTTCCATTAGCGGTATGACATGCTCAGCTACTGTGATTCGACAGAGGGCATCGTGCACTGCGATCACGTCTCATCGCTCGTCAAGGAGCTGCTGAAAAGCTGCCTTTTGTTCAGGTTGTATATTGTTGTCAAAGTTCACTAGTGAAACAGCTGGTACTGCAGTACCAGTACACCAGTAAATATTTTACACTGTGCATCTCTCCTTCAGGCTGAAATGGATGCGATGTGCTGCGGGTTCAACCATGTTGTTTACTTAAGTAAGCTATGGTACACCAAGTATGGCATCTTCGCTAATGTCTGGGGTAACCACTGCTGTGGTTATTGTATCTAGGTCATGTTCGCGAACTGTTACTGTGGTTTTTGAAGTGCAGTGCTGGTGTGTTGATTTGTGGCTAAGCAAATTACTTGACCACCTGGAATGATATCTGTAGGGTGCACGAAACTAGGATGTATTAAGTTATGTCTATTAATGCATGGCAAATAAACTTAAAATGTGGCTGAACTGTGAATGACTGCTACTAACTTGGTTATTCAGGACTTGTTGCAGTGTCAAGTTGTTAACATTGATCGAGACAGGGGCATCTGGAATGTCTGGCTCCTTTACCCCTCCTTCCTGTTTACCGAATTGTTGCTTGCGTGGTTGTATGTTTGACGAGGTGGGCATTATTAGGGCATGCACTGCGACATTTGTATTCCTGACCATCACAACAATGGCACAGTGTTGGCAGTGCCTAGCTTCTATCCCACTTCATGTTTTTGTTTCGTGCACTGTCTTTTGCGTTTTTGTTGTCAGTTGCACCTGTAATTTTTTCTGTTTTATTTCCTCGACTGTAATTTTTTCTGTTTTATTTCCTCGACTGTAATTTTTATCCTGTTGTTGACTAAAAGAATTGGTTTTAGCACTGTTTTGCTTTGTGTCCTGTCCCTTCACACTGTCCTGGCATTGCTGGTGGCTACTTCGTGTGGCACTCTGTTTCTGTTTGTGATGCTGCTGGCACGGATTTCTCTCCAGGATTAGCGCAGTGCCCATGAGTTCATCTAGGCTGCTATTGAGCAGTGGTACCTACATGGCATGGTAATCGGGCACTCTGTTTCTGCCGCCACTTCAAGCACTTCGTGCTCGGGCAGGTGTGGGTGGAAACGTCTGACAAGCTGTATTTTCCTGGTGATAAATGTAGTAAATTTCTCTTTTGATTGCTGTTCTTTAAATGTGATCTTGCTTTGCGCCTGCAGCGATGTGAATGCTCCTCCAAAGTGGCACTGGAAAGCATGGAGGAACTCTTACCACTATATTCCTTAGTGATTTATGGATTTCCACCAGGAACGTGCTTCTCTAGAGAGTTGCGCTCCAACACAGCTAGGCCACTCCTCGACACATACACCATAGCATTGCAGGCGTGATGTGCAGTCACTCAGGAACGCTGATTGGTCCCCTGTAGGTGAGCTCGCAAAGGTGGGTGGCGATTGTAATCGCAAGTGAGTGCTAATACTGGTTGGTCCAGGCGCAAAGTTTGGGATTTCCATTTCAGTTAGGTGTTGCCTTCCGCTGCTTTGTGGCCATATGCTCGCAGCTGGTATAACAAGGTTGTGAGTAGGAAATGGTGTCTCCAGGGTTGGTTGCGGAAATTGTGACGTTTGGGTTGGTATCACTGGAAAGATCAATTGTGGGAAGGCAAACATGCGAGAGTAGGTGGTGAATGGCGGTATGTAAAGGGTGGATGGTAACCGAGGGAGAGTTGCTGATGTCAAGGCCGGCTGGCGGGGTGTGGAATGAGCATGTGGCATAATTTTGTTTACATCTGACATGTGAGCGGTGGAAGCATGTGACATTTGCTGTGCTGTGTCTCCTGCTGCTGTGCATTGCCAACACATGAACCTGCTTTCTTGTACTGTCAGTCTCTCGCTAGACTGTAAACAGTGCCTGTGTACATGGACTGCGCACACACTGAATTCCATCAAGTCAGTGCCCCCACCCCATCGGCGCACTGATTGGTGACATTGTGTTGGTTCACAGTCTGGACCTGTTAACAAGTCCTTATATATTGTAGAACTGTTCCATCTATTGTTGTTGCTGTAGCACTGCGAGCACTGAAATTTTTGTTTTGAATGGTCACGAATTTGGTCTAAGTTAGGCACATTTGACGATAATGCTGTACACACGAGGTACACTATAGAGTAGGGAGACCTTGGTCTGTGCATAGTAAACTCGTGCACATTTTTTTTGACTGGATAATGAATGTTGTAATTTTTATTGGTATTGTCCGAAAGTTTGAATTGACATTGGCTTGCAATATGGTTGATTACATTGGAGCTGTCCATATGTTTGTGGTTATTCCCAGAGCATTTGCTCGTTGGGCTGGTCTTATGTGCACTTACAATACGTTGGTTCATAGTTAGTACTTGGTCAATACATCCTGTAGGATGGGGCGCAAGCATTGCGAACACAGGCACCAGCATTCCTTCAGGTGTTAGGCCAGCCATTGTTGACAGTCGCGCACGGCAGTCGAACCCAATGGTGAGGATCAAGGAAACGGCTGACCTCACTGAGCTCGTGTGGTGGGGTGTACCGACTGGGGTTGGAGGGGATGTGCGCGCCTATACACACTGTGTATTGTGCTGATCGATACTCCTAGGTGGTGTTGTCGCGCTGAAGCATTGGAAGGGTGATGAGTGCAGGTGCACCTACCCACTATTGCTGCATATTTCATGGTGCTGGAGGAGGATGGGTGATGGTGCCTCGCTATACCATTATGGCTGACCTGCTACACGTGCGCTGTGCCATTGATTTTATGACAACTGCCAAGTTGGTTTTGGCATGCTTTTATGCAACGTGGGTTGGCATCTCTGGGCATTGTTATGGTGTCAGAGCATTGTCCCAGGTTGGTCACACTGCTGCTGACATGCTATTGATATTTAGAGGGGGAAGGGGAATAGGCTGAAAAAATGCTCAAAGAGGGATTGATTTGTCGAAAAATTTTGAGTTTTCTGGATCTAAAAAAAAACATGAAAGGAATGATGAGGGAAATGTATGCCAAACAGAAGGCCGACAATTCACGCCTGTTGGCTGCGTGGTGTTGAGGGAAATTGAATTTTGATGGCCTGTACAATAATTGTTAGGTGGATTTTGTTATGCGGATACCCGACTAGGCGCCAGACACCATCGGCAGGTGGTGGTGTCTATGGTTGGTGATGATGGTGATGATATTAGGGTACGGTGTCCGTTTGCCTGGATATATGCAGTGCCTTGGTGAATTGTTGTAAGAGCCCCTCAGGTCAGTAGAATCAGATATTCCTCACACCTGATACTTATGCTGTGGTGTGTGCTATATTTAGGCTGATCCACACGCCTTTAGATGTGAAAAGCTCTGAGTTGATCATACTGAATTTTATGGTAACTTATGTTGGGATAGGTGAAGGCGGGTTGTAAGGGACCCTGACCATAAAGCACCCGAAAGCGATGGTTAAATAAAAGTCACAAAGTATGAGAACTCGCATGTAATTATTCTTGTACAAATTATTACATCACATCATGTGAGAAGTTATGCGGGTTTTGGCCTGCAGGATAGTCTACGTTATGATAAAGGAGCAAACGGCCATTGTGGATTTTAATAGGAAATTTGGTTTCTCCAGGGAATTCAAGTGCAGGGGAAGAAGTGGAGGTGACTCCAGGTGAGAATAAAATTAAACTGGTTACGAGAATGATGTTACTATTGAAAATATGTGGTTCGGCGCACAAAGTTGAGTTCACCTGAAGCATGCACACCATGCGACCGACCCCTTCAAACACTAGACAATGATTTAATATGGCAGGCTCGAGTGGAGCGAACTATTGTGGCATGTGGCTCGCCTGCACTACTTCTGCTTACCTGAATATCTTGCAACTAATAATTTACACTGACCCTTGCATGAGACATTAACAAAATTTATACACAATATTACCGTAAACACAAAAGTTACAATTTAAACTTCCAAGGTATGAAATGAAAGTGAAAAAACCGAGGTGAAAAATACATGAATTTTAGAATAAACAAAATAAAACACTGAAATGCTGGTAGTGGCATTTTTGAATGTTATCACTCTTGGGGCCGTATGCAGAGATCTTACTTTTCTTGGTCCACAAGCCTTACTTCCAGAAGTAAGGCAGCATTACTTTTCT